>SJYX01010773.1:5658-21341 GCA_006410675.1 Oreotragus oreotragus
CCGTGGACTGTAGCCTACCAGGCTTCTCCGTCCATGGGATTTTCCAGGCAAGAATACTGGAGTGGGTTACCATTTCCTTCTCCAGGGGAACTTCCCGACCCAGGGATCGAACCCGGGTCTCCCACATTGGAGGCAGGCGCTTTAACCTCTGAGCCACCAGGGAAGCCCAAGCTGTTTGTAAATTTTGGAGACTAATCCCTTAACAGTCACATCATTTGCAAATATGTTTCCCAGTCTTTGGATTGTCTTTTTGTTTTGTTTATTGTTTCCTTTGCTGTGCAAAAGCCTTTAAGTAGGTCCCATTTATTTATGCTTTTATTTCCATTATTCTAGGAGATGGATTGAAAAAGATGCTGGTGTGATTTATGTCAGAGAGTGTTCTGCCTATGTTTTGCTATAAAAGTTTCATAGTGTCTGGTCTAACACTTAGGTCTTTAATCCATTTTGAGCTTATTTTTGTGTATGTAGTTTAGGAATGATCTATTTCACTTCTTTTACATGTAGCTGTCCAGTTTTCCCTGCATCGTTTGTTGAAGCGGCTATTTTTCCAATATTATGTAGTCTTGCCTCCTTTGTCATAGATTAATTGACTATAGGTGCATGGGCTTATTTCTGGGTTTTCTATCCTGTTCCATTGATCTGCATTTCTATTTTTTGTGCCAGTATCATACTGTTTTGATTCCTGTAGCTTTATAGTACAATGGGCACCCAATGGAGGTTTTTAATACCTAGATCCAGCCCTGTGGTTTCGCAAAGTGAATGAGAGATGAAACTGACCAGAATTTTATAGTTACCTCAGGGATCAGCTCAACTAGGTGAACTATAAAATGTTACAGTGCTGCAGTGAACTGTTCATGATTTGCCCAAAAGTATTTTAAAATTTTTAACTGACAGTCAATGCAACTTTACGTATAACTGTAATATTGTTGCACTAAGATACAGTTGGATATTCTTGAAAAGAAACTGTAAATCATAAGATTGTGCAAATTTAGCCCTATAATTCTCAAAACTTTTCACCAGTACAAAAGTCACATTCTGGACTACATCCCCATTGATCATTTATTAGTGTTTCAGCAACACAGAATTTTCTGTTTTTCATATTTGGAAGGAGAACCAAAATCTTCTTGGTGTTGATAAGAAAGTGCTCCAAAATGGAACCAAGAGGCCAATGCAGGAGTAGGACTTCTCCATGTCTCAGTCTGGACTAAGTCTGATGAACTCATGCAGAACATCTGCCAGATACTCAAGATACTTATTGGATCCTTGCCCTAAAAAGAACTTGTGAAAGCAAATCCACCTATTGGTAATGACCATGAAATATCTCATGATATGTTAGGGACAAATATTGATAATTTCTTTTTTTAATTTTTTTATTGAAGTATAGCTGAGAGAAGGAAATGGCAACCCTCTGTTCTTGCCTGGTGAATCCCATGGACAGAAGAGCCTGTTGGGGAGTCCATGGGGTTGCAAAGAATTGGACAGGACTTAGCAACTAAACAACATAATTGATTTATAATGCTGTGCCAATCTACCGTATGAAGTGACTCAGTAATACACATATACACATTTTTATATTCTTTTCCACTATGGTTTACCACAGGACATTCAATAGAGTTTCCTGTGCCAATCATTAGGACTTTGTTGTTTATCCATTCTAAATGTAATAGTTTTCATCACCAGCTCCAAATTCCCAATCCATCCTTCTCCCTTCCCCTAAGCACACACATCTGTTCTCTATGACTAGGAGTCTGTTTCTGTTTTGTAGATATGTTCACTTCTGTCATACTTTAGATTCCACCTGTAAGTGATACCATATATTTATTTTTCACTTTGACTTACTTCACTTAGTATGAAAATCTCTAGTTGCATCCATGTTGCTGTAAATGACATTTTTCCTTATTTTTAATGGCTGTTTAGTTCAGTTCAGTTCAGTTCAGTTCAGTCGCTCAGTCGTGTCCGATTCCTTGTGACCCCATGAATCGCAGCACGCCAGGCCTCCCGGAGTTCACTCAGACTCAAGTCCATCGAGTCCATGATGCCATCCAGCCATCTCATCCTCGGTCGTCCCCTTCTCCTCCTGCCCCCAATCCCTCCCAGCATCAGAGTCTTTTCCAATGAGTCAACTCTTCGCATGAGATGGCCAAAGTACTGCAGTTTCAGCTTTAGCATCATTCCTTCCAAAGAAATCCCAGGGCTGATCTCCTTCAGAATGGACTGGTTGGATCTCCTTGCAGTCCAAGAGACTCTCAAGAGTCTTCTCCAACACCACAGATCAAAAGCATCAATTCTTCAGTGCTCAGCCTTCTTCACAGTCCAACTTTCACATCCATACATGACCACAGGAAAAACCATAGCCTTGACTAGACGGACCTTAGTCAGCAAAGTAATGTCTTTGCTTTTGAATACACTATCCAGGTTGGTCATAACGTTTCTTCCAAGGAGTAAGCATCTTCTAATTTCATGGGTGCAGTCACCATCTGCACTGATTTTGGAGCCCAAAAAGATAAAGTCTGACACTGTTTCCACTGTTTCCCCATCGAGTAGTATTCAATTCGGAGAAGGCAATGGCACCCCACTCCAGTACTCTTGCCTGGAAAATCTCATAGTCGGAGGAGCCTGCAGGCTGCAGTCCATGGGGTCGCTAAGAGTCGGACATGACTGAGTGACTTCACTTTCACTTTTCACTTTCATGCATTGGAGAAGGCAATGGCACCCCACTCCAGTACTCTTGCCTGGAGAATCCCAGAGACGGGGGAGCCTGGTGGACTGCTGTCTACGGGGTCACACAGAGTCGGACACGACTGAAGCAACGCAGCAGCAGCAGTATTCAATTATATATATGTCCACATCTTCTTTATTCATTCATCTGTCAGTGGACATTTAGTTTGCTTTCATGTTTTGGCTGTTGTGGACAGTGCAGCTATGAATATAGATGCACGTATTGATGTATTGTTATATTGTTAATTATAGTTTTGTCTGGGTATATTCCCAGGAGTGGGAGTGCAAGAAAATCAGGAACTGGTGAAAGCTTCTGCCTACTTTCATGCTTTCAAATACAGCTTTATGTTAGCGTTTGCACCTGCTGTGCTGTGCTTAGTCGCTCAGTTGTGTCTGACTCTTTGTGACCCCATGATCTGTAGCCCACCAGGCTCCTCTATCTATGGGGATTCTTGAGGCAAGAATATTGGAGTGGGTTGCTATGCCCTCCTCCAGGGACCTTCCCAACCCAGGGATCAAATCCAGGTCTCCCACATTGCAGACTGACTACCATCTGAGCCACCGAGAAGCCCGAGAGTACTGGAGTGGGTAGCCTATCCCTTCTCCAGGGGATCTTCCTGACCCAGGAATTGAACCAGCTGAGCTACCCGGGAAGCCCAAGCATTTGCATACAGAAATGCAATACATTTAAAATTATTTTCATTTTCATATATCTTAATTTTTAAGTGAATGTTATATACTTGAAAGAGAAAAGTGAAAGTGAAGTCTCTTAGTTGTGTCTGACTCTTTGCGACCCCATAGACTATAGCCTACCAGGCTCCTCTGTCCATGGGATTTTCCAGGTAATAGTACTGGAGTGGATTGCCATTTCTTTCTCCAGGGGCTCTTCCCAACCCAGGGCTTGAACCCGGGTCTCCCGCATTGCAGACAGACGCTTTACTGTCTGAGCCACCAGGGAAGTCCAGATACTTAGAAATTATAAAAAATACCAAACAAATAGGACAGATAAACATATGACTTTATACTTCTGCAGGGACAAAAATCTATGAAGCAACACACTATCTTTTAATGCTTCTCTTATGGGAGATGGTTGTGAAGTGCTAGTTTTCTGAAATCATTATACCCTCTAAAGCATTGCTTCTCGAAGTGTATTCTCCAGACCACTAGTTTTAGCATCAAGTAGAAACTTGAGGAAAATGTAAATATGAACCCCAGACCCACTGAGTCAGATACTCTAGGCATGAAGCCCAAATCTATGTTATGACAATCCCCCCAGGTGATTCTATGCCCACCAATGCTTGCAGACAACTGCCTGAGACAGACAATTCTGAAAATACAAAGTCCCATCTTTACTTCTTAGGTACACGACTATACATTAGAAGTTTCTGGGCAGTTTTAACAACTGTTAGATTCAGGGAAATTTTAATTCTTGGTGTCTGGTGGTGGGAACTAGATAGCAATAGTTTCTCAAACTAACCAGGTGGATCTAACATCCAAATTTGAGAATCTTTTACCTTAAGCTGCTGCTGCTGCTGCTAAGTCGCTTCAGTCGTGTCCGACTCTGTGCAACCCCATAAGATGGCAGCCCACCAGGCTCCCCCCTCCCTGGGATTCTCCAGGCAAGAACACTGGAGTGGGTTGCCATAAGCAATGTTACTTAAATCACCTGTATTCAAATAACCTAGCAGGTTATTTTAGGATCATCCTAACATGCAATTTCTGATTTATTAATCCAAAGTGAGATCCAAGAGTATACACTTTCAACAAACTCCCAGAGGATGCCAAAGCAGATAGACTGAGAAGCTACTTTGAACCCTAAAGCCCTAAAAGTTGTACAAAGGAAAGTCAGTACCAGGACGCTTCAGATCTGAGGGTTAATGGGCTTTCAAATTCAGTATCTTAAAGGAAATGTCTTCCATTCCCAAACTTTGCATACCTGATGTGCCCTCAAGTCTCTGCTGCTGCTGCTCTGCCCCATTCCACTCGAGAATCTAAACAGATAGGGAAAGGAAGACTACCTGCAAAATACACATCTGATCAAGAGTAACTCGTGCTTAAATACTTTAATGGCTTCCTTGTTTAATGAAAAATGAAAATGGTTCTAATCTTACCTGTTAAACATGCTGGGGGACTTTTAGTCCTCTCAGCTCCTTGAAGGTAGCAGGCTCTATCTAGCCTCAGTATCTTTGCACAAGCTGGGTTCTCTCCCTTCAAAGTTCTCTGTCTCAACCTCCATCTACAAACACCTAAGGAATCTATTCAGCTGTTAGATCAAGCCTAAACTCATCAAAAGACGCTTACTCCTTGGAAGAAAAGTTATGACCAACTTAGACAGCATATTCAAAAGCAGAGACATTACTTTGCCAACCAAGGTCCGTCCAGTTAAGGCTGTGGTTTTTCCAGTGGTCATGTATGGATGTGAAAGTTGGACTGTGAAGAAGGCTGAGCACCGAAGAATTGATGCTTTTGAACTGTGGTGTTGGAGAAGACTCTTGAGAGTCCCTTGGTCTGCAAGGAGATCCAACCAGTCCATTCTTCCCATGGACTGTAGCCTGCCAGGCTGAATTCTCCAGGCAACAATACTGGAGTGGGCGGCCATTCCCTTCTCCAGGAGATCTTCCTGACCCAGTGAGCGAACCTGGGTCTCTTGCATTGCAGGCAGATTCTTTACTATCTGAGCCACCATGGAAACCCTACTCATATTTTATGCTTTATAATTTTTAATTTTTTGATTTGTAAATTTTATTTCAAAGAATATTTATTTAATAGTTGTCTAAGTTCTGTCTCTTATACACATCTAGATGTGTATAAGAGACAGCCCTTGGACTGCAAGGATATCCAACCAGTCCAGTCTGAAGGAGATCAACCCTGAGATTTCTTTGGAAGGAATGATGCTAAAGCTGAAACTCCAGTACTTTGGCCACCTCATGCGAAGAGTTGACTCATTGGAAAAGACTCTGATGCTGGGAGGGATTGGGGGCAGGAGGAGAAGGGGACAACCGAGGATGAGATGGCTGGATGGCATCACAGACTTGATGGACGTGAGTCTGAGTGAACTCCGGGAGATGGTGATGGACAGGGAGGCCTGGCGTGCTGCGATTCATGGGGTCACAAAGAGTCTGACACGACTGAGCGACTGAACTGAACTGAACTGTTTACAATATTTGTCCTTAAATTTGCACAAGACTTTCACTCTGCTGGAATAGTTATTTGCCCTCATTAAATCTATAGTGGTTTTCCTAACCTTTTTTTTTTTTGAACACTTGACAAATCTCCTCTCACTTAAGTACAATTTTAAGTTATACAAACACATACTAGTGTATCTGCCATGTAAAATATTTGCAATTTTGTCTTGGTATGACTTTGGATAGACATTTTTTTTTACGGACTTGATGGATGTGAGTCTGAGTGAATTCCGGGAGATGGTGATGAACAGGGAGGCCTGGCATGCTATGATTCATGAGGTCGCAAAGAGTTGGACACGACTGAGCGACTGAACTGGACTGAACTGAGCCAGGGATAGGAACTCTGGCAAGTGAGGGCCACATATTTCCTACCAGCTTTGATGTGGCTGATTTTGTGCTTGTCTTGGGGTATGTGAGCATCTGAACTGGTATCCGTGTTTCTCACAAAGGGAGTTGGTTTCTGTCTTGTTGATTTGTGTTACCATGGGGAAAACAGTGGCTGGCTTCCTGTTCTGCCATCTTTCTGACATCACCCACTTGCTCTGGCTAATCTACTCTCATACTAAGGTATGATGCTCTGGGGTGTCTGCTCATTGCCCAAGTGTTTAATGAGGTTTTTCCAAACCTGCTGCTAGAAATTTTATGAACTCTTGGTCCTTTGTTAGCACTCCAATTATGGTTCTTTCCCTGGAAGTTGATCTTTATCTAGCCTCGTGGATCCCTGTATATGTACAGATTTAAGTTTGGTCATAGAATTGAGTAGATATGTATGCATGTTTCTGGAGGTCTTTACATATATGTAGCTTCTTTCTTTCTGGTATGCTATTGTGTGAATTACAGCTGCGTGGATTGCCCTGAACTCTGATCTTTGTTCTCTCAGCTAGCAAGACTGATGGGCTTTTGGCTTTCCTTCCTGTGCTATGGTCAAGAAATTGCCTATGGGCAGATATCTTGAGCTGTGGTAGAACTTCTCTCATTTCTATAGTTGTCCAAAGTCTGAAAATAGAGAGTTTTTTTTTTTTTTTTTTCATATTTCCCCCTAGTATTTTAGTTGTTTGTAGAAGGAGAGTAACTTTGAATATTGATTACTTTCTCTTGGACAGACATGGAAGTCTACTCTGTAGATTTTAATTATGTCATTTTAGGAAAGAAAGATGACTTTTTAAATGAGTTTCATGAACGCTACTTAGCTGAAAAACTGGTCTTCTATTTTCTTTTTTCTTGTTTCTCACTGATGTCATTATTTAAGAAGTTGGTGGAGAGTACTTCCAATAATGATAATTTATGAGTGGTTATTTTTCATATTCTACCTGTCATGATTCAGTATGCTTTTCTATTAATCACCCATTGTCACAGGTTCCCGCAAGACTAAAAGTTGCTCTGGGTCTGTAATTTTGTTAATGACACAAAAGCCCCCAGAGCATAGTAGGAGCCAGACTTAGCATTTGTGTTCTGCTGTCATCCTGGATTGACTGGAATTAGTGACCCAGAATCCTAGCCACTTTGCTGGTCCTTAAACATTTCAGGATTTGTCTTTTTAAATTCCTTTATTCTGTTTTCCTATGTTTAGCTTTTTCAGTATGGGTAACAAACACTACATTTGCATATCTGCTGCCATTAAGGTTTGAGTGAGGTGCAGTGGCAGAATGTGGGGCAATTAAATTGATCCAAATTCGTGTTGTTAAAGAGTACTTTTGCGGGGAGAGGGCCTGGGTTTACTCCAATCCATAAAACACCATTAAGTGAGAAATGTTCTCATTAATAGATTGATCTGCTCAAGTGCCAGTTTGCTTTGCAGTTGCGCAGTTTTTCTGACTTGATAGTGGGAGATGCTCAAATATTTACTGCTAGATGAAATCATTGGCTTTTAGGTACTATTAAATTACCACTATTTTAGAGATGAACCAGCAGTCATTTTTCTTTTCCTTTTGTGAATTTTGACTCACTAAATTAATTGAGGCTTATATTGGAATAAAAAGCAATTTAATTTTACTATAAATTTACTAAAAAGAAATGAAATGTGAAGTGTTCCATTTATTGACATTTGCTCAATTAAGAGGCAATGTAATATTCTTTCAGACAAATAATCAGTGTTATTCTTCTTTTTCATTCTTATGAGGCAGCATTGTGAAACAAGACGAGGGAGAAGAGAGAGAGTTACATATACGGAAAGGACATGCAATTATACAGAACCACACTTACAGAAATGCTGGAGTGCTGGTTGTTAGTTGAAAGAATGTTATTCTCTTATCAGCTCACTGGTCACTTAACACTGGAATTGGAGGCAGAGGTCAGCTTTGAAAGGATCTCCTATTCCTTTCAAACTTGGAACTGGATTTTCTCTTTTCTAATTGGACACTTCAGAATTACTTTTGAGATGGTTTATTTTCTCATAAAATCCTTAAGATCACATGCCAAAAAGTTTGGTTTAAGTTTTAGAAACTTGATTTTTCTTGTCAGGATGCTACGCTCTTCTGATACATAAAAGCCAGCAGGTGGATGTATCCTGTTGGAGATGAGAAATACCTCTTTCCCTGGGCTTGCTTGTTTCTTTGAAGCTACCCTGTATTTCATTGTTTTACTCTTCCCTCCTCCACCCTATACACATGGCTCACAGTTGAGCTTTGGCGGTGGGGCCTAGTTTTTTCCAATTCTAATAAGCTGAAATAACACATACATTCTTCTTAGCAAAAATTTGAAATAGATTTTGTACTAAAACCTATTTACTTAAGAATCTCTTTTTGTAATGGGAAATGTAGCAGCAGGAATTGATCAAATGCCTATAATAACTTGACACATGGCTGACACTGCCAGTGTCCAAATTTTGAGTCTACTTAATTTGAATCTAAGTACACACACCAAATCCTAAGGGTGAAATCACCATAATCTTACTTTCTTTATTCAAAGTCAGATCATGACTTATTAACATTCTCAAACAGCCACTATGAACATCAGTTAATGTCTAAATCTCTAGCGTGAATAGTGCTGTTGTTTAGTTACTAAGTCGTGTCTGTTTTCGACCCCATGGACTGTAGCCCACCAGGCTCCTCTGTCCACAGGATGTCTCAGGCAAGAATACTGGAGTGGGTTGCTATTTCCTTCTCCAGGGGATTTTCCCAACCCAGGGATCAAACCCACATCTCCTGCATTACAGGTAGATTCTTTATAACTCAGCCACCCTCCTCTACCTGCTTAAGGTCTCTGCCTGAGCCTAAACATTAAACTGACCGGAGACAGATGAAGCAGACAGAAAAGTGTACAAGATTTATTCCATATTTACCTGTATATGAGGACCTTCACAACAGAATGAAGCCCTAAATAAGTGACCAGACCAAAAAGCTCTTATATTTTTAAGACAAAGAAATAATAATAAGTTTGTGATGAAGTGTCAAGACACAGGGCTTTGAGTGAGGCACAGTATAGTTGTGGGGAAGTGACTAGAGAATATATGGTGCAGGAGGCAGGAACAAGGGCAGATAAGAATTATTTTATCAAACTTGTTTTTTTCAGACCCATTTCAGCATGGCTTCCCAGTCTCTGCAAACAAGGACAGTCTTCTGCTGCTACAGGGAGGTCACCTTTCTCCTAGGAAATTGTATGACCTGTTTTTAAGTAGAAAAAGTGGTCAGAGAGCCTCCCTGTCATTCATTGTTCTTCAAGCATCCCTGGAGAAGGGAAAGGCTACCCACTCCAGTATTCTGGCCTGGAGAATTCCATGGACTGTACAGTCCATTGGGTCGCAAAGAGTCGGACATGACTGAACGACTTTTACTTTCACTGTCTTTTTCACCCCAAATAATCATTATTCCAAAGTGACCTATTTGGGAATGGCAAGTCCTGAGCTTCTTCATATTCAAGGCCTTTCCTGAGTCACCTTACCTGTCTCTTAAGGACCCTCTCTTACCCCTCATATTCTACTTCTCAGACTGCCTACTTGCTATTCCTAAGTCCTTTGACCTGGTAAACTCTTGCTAATGGTCAACATTCAGCACAGGAATCAGCTCCTATGGGATAACTCCTCTCACTTCCAGCTGGGCAAAGTAACCGTCCTTTGTCTCACAATGTTCCACAGTGTTGTCTACATAATTTATCACAAGGCATTTTAACTGCTAGCTTTTTTGTCTGCTCTAATGTATGGCCTTCCTAAGAGAGAGGGAATATGATATTTATTTCTATATCTCCAGATTTTAGCTTAGATCTGATAAGCTATAAAGCGAGAATCCATTAATGATTGTTGAGTCACTCCTTTTATTTACAGCTTTTAGTTTATTTGTTTAGGGTGTGGTTGTTGAGAAATATG
Organism: Oreotragus oreotragus; assembly: GCA_006410675.1. Taxonomy (NCBI): domain Eukaryota; kingdom Metazoa; phylum Chordata; class Mammalia; order Artiodactyla; family Bovidae; genus Oreotragus; species Oreotragus oreotragus. The sequence goes on from SJYX01010773.1 coordinate 15,862, forward strand.
GGCTTTCCTGGTGGCTCACACAGTAAAGAATTTGCCTGCAATGCAGGAGGCCCAGGTTCGATCCCTGGGTCAGGAAGATCCACTGGAGAAAGGAATGACTACCCCCTCCAATATCCTTGCCTGGGGGATCCCATGGACGGAGGAGCCTGGCAGGTTAGAGTCCATGCGGTCACAAAGAGTTGGACATGACTGAGCGACTAACACTACCACGACTGGACTATTAGAAATATATGTCTAAATATGTGGTAATTCTGAGAGTGTTTTTATATAAAAGGCTTGAATCCATTTATACAGTTAACCCTTTCCATACCTGTGGTAGTTGGGGTGGCTTGTGTTGTTTCTAAGCAAGTAGCAGGGCAGGGAGGTGGGATGACATTTGGGTTTGTGGGCACTATTCAGGCTGAAATACAGATTCGAAGGCCCAGAGTAGGTGAAGGGAAAATTCACATGTGATACAACTTCTTAAAGCACTTTTCTTGGGTGTTACTCTGGATGGCCACTTCACTCTGAATTCATGGCCATTTTTGTCCTTGTCCTGCCTTTATGTTACATGCAAAAAGACTTTGTGGGAGTTGTGTAAGCTCCATCTCTATATGGAAAGTGTTTCCTGGGCACAATTATATCAGTTCTTTTAAAGGGAATGGTATAGCCTTGGGTTCATGCAATGGTTTTGGTCATATTCCCTGTGTGTCTAGCACAGACTCTATTCTATCTTCCAATATAACATGCTGCTGAAGAAGGAACCAGGAATAATGCATGTTGTAGTTCCTACATTCAGGAGTTGTTTACAATCAGGCAGCTCAGTAGACTGTCATGGATTTCCCCTGCCCAAGAGTCAGTGTCATACCAGTGTACGCTCCTTGGTTAAAAATAGGAACCACATTTCCTGTGTTCACAACCAGTGCTCTACAGGTATTTCTCCTTTTCTTTTCATATATTAACACTTACTCTTACGATTCACAACTTACTGATGTGTTATGGACAAGTTAGAAAATGGCACACATAAAAATGCTTTCACTAATATAATTCCACTTTTTCTAAATATACAACCACATAAGTGTCTGCCTATATTTATGAGCAGGCTTTCCAGGTGGCTCAGTGGTAAAGAACCCATCTGCCAAAGCAGGTAATGCAGAAGATGCAGGCTCAACCCCTGGGTCAGGAAAATCTCATAGAAAAGGAAATGGCAACCCACCCCAGTATTCTTGCCTGGAAAATCTCATGAATAGAGGAACCTGGCAGGCTACAGGCCATAGGGTTGCAAATGCCAGACACAACTAAGTATGTATGCACATATTTATGGACATGTTCATTTTTAATCATCTTAATACCAAATTATTTACCTATCTAGTGGCTGTGTTTAGGGGAACTCTTTTTGTTCCTTCGTCATTTAGCTATAATTTACCAATATAAAGTTAATACTTCTAAGGTATACAATGTATTATTTTGATACATTTATTTTGACATGATTAAGAAATCAAGCCAATTAACATATTCTATACCCTTAACTACAATTTATGTCTGTATGTGGTGAGAAAACTTAAGATAAAACCTCTTAAGATTTCAAATGAGTGAGTGAGTGAAGTCTCTCAGTCGTGTCCGACTCTTTGCAACCCCATGGACTGTAGCCTACCAAGCTCCTTTGCCCATGGGATTTTCCAGGCAATAGTTCTGGAGTGGATTGCCAAATTTTTCAAATATATAATATAATTAACTATAGTTACAATGCTATCCATTACATCTCTAGAAGTTATTCATCTTGCATAACTGACAAAGGTACCCTTTGTATGTGATTGTCCAGGGATGTCACAAGATGTCTCAAAGGGTGAGAAACTCAGTGAGGAATAGTTGAATAAATTTAAAACCAAAGCACTGTATTTATTTCATCTGTTACCAAGTCAAGACAGAGACATGAAAGATGCATGGCTTTGGAAATTCACAGGCTCTGCATAGGACATAGCATGCTCAGTCAGACATCGTATTACTTTCTCTGTTGATCTGACTGCACAAGATGTAAGTCCCAGAACCTTCTTGGAGAACTTCCACTGAAATAGAATTCACTGTTTCCTAGTATCCAGTCTACCACTGGGGTTTCCACCCACCAGTTCTGCAGCTCATATCATAGATACCTACAAAAGCTGAAAATTCTGTTTATCCTCCAAAGTTATCTTTGCCTTGGAAAAAAATATGTGAGCCACCTGCTCCAGATTTGCTTGGTCTTGATCCCATAAATGATGAGGTTCAGCATAGGTGGAGCCAGAATGCAGACATTAGTCAACAAGATGTGAATGTGAGGCAGAATGTACCGACCAAACCTCTGAGTCAGGATTGTGAAGATTCCAGGCCCATAAAAGACAATGATGGCACAGACATGGGAGCCACATGTGTTGAGAGCCTTGTGACGAACATCTTTGGAAGGGATGTGGAAGACAGCATGGAGAATCAGAATATAGGAAACAGAAAACTAATAGGACATCTAAGACCACTGTTGACATTATGACAGAAAGTCCATTCCAGATGTTCACTCTCATGTCATTACAAGCATATTTGGCCAAGCCAATGTGTTCACAACAGGTGTGTGGGATGACATTATCTTGACAGGAAGTCAATCTTTTCTAAAGAAATATCATGGAGAAACATCAAACAATAACTTCTCAGAAAGATGATAACACCAATTTTCCCAATCAATGTATGTGTAAGAATAGTGGTGTATCTCAGAGGGTAGCATATGGCAATGTAGCAGTCAAATGACTTCACCAGAAAAATCCCTGACTCAGAATGAAGGTGAAATGGATGAAAAAGAGCAGCAATCCAGGGAGCTCTCCCCAACACTAAACCAGAAGATAGCCAAGGCCTGAGGGACTATGCATGTGGAGAGGACAATGTCTGCTCCAGACAGCATGCAAATGAAGAAGTACATGGTTTCATGGAGGTGCCATTCCATGAAGATAATGAAGATCAGCAGCCTGTTCCCAAGCAGGGCGATGACATAGGAGATGAAGAAGGGGTTATAGATCCACATGTGCTGCTCATCAAGGCCAGGGTTGCCCAGCAAGCAAAAGACTGTGTGGCTAACACTAGTGTGGTTTAAAGAAAGCATATGTAGAGACGACCAGAGACATCACCTCAAACTCACAGACGGAGATGAAAATTCAGATTTTCCTGGAATATTCTTTGTGAAGTCACAAAGACTTTTGGCATATCTCACACGCTTCATCTGTGAACATGCCAAAAAGAAACATGAAAAGCCAGTAGGGTATATACTCTGCCTCAGTGAGTGATAGTCTAACTAAAAGTTATTCACATCTCCAGAGTATGAAGAGATGGGAACTCTTCTGCACTGCTGGTGGGAATGTAAATTTGTGCAACTGTTATAGAAAACAGTATGGATATTCCTTCAAAAAGCTAAAAACAAAGCTATCATATAACCCTGCAATCCCACTCCTGGGCATGTATCTGGAGAAAAAACACCATCCGAAAGGATACATGCACTCCAATATTCATTGCAACACTGTTTACAATAGCCAAAACATGGAAGCAACCTAAATGTCCATCAACAGAGGAATGGATAAAGAAGATGTTGTACATATATGCAATGGAATATTACTCAGCAATTAAAAAGAATGCAATAATGCCAGTTACCGCACATGGATGGACATAGAGATTGTCATACTAAGTGAAGTAAGTTGGACAGAGAAGGAAAGATAAAACGTGGTATCCCTTATATGCATAATCTTAAAAGAAATAATACAAATGAACTTATTTACAGAACAGAAACAGATTCACAGATTACAGAATGAATTTATGGTTGCCAGGGAGAAAGGGAACTATCACATTGTTAATCAGCTGTGAAAGGAAAGTGAAAGTGAAAGTCTCTCTGTTGTGTCTTACTCTTTGTGATCCCACGAATTATACTGTCCTTGGAATTCTCCAGGCCAGAATACCAGAGTAAGTAGCCTTTCCCTTCTCCAGGGGATCTTCCCAACCCAGGGATCGAACCCAGGTCTCCGGCAAAACCAACTTTGAACTTATAATGCCATTAAATATTGAGTTAAATTAATGAAAATTAAAGTTATTTTCAATCTGCTATATCAATGCTTACAATTATTATGTAAAGATGATTTTCAAATTTTTGTCCTTCATATAAGGATGATTTGAATTATATTTATCCCTAGAGTTGTCATAACATCCACATTATGGAGTTATATATCATGAATCTTCATTTTTTCCTAAGGATATGAAAATGTCCATTAAATTAATGAAAATTAAAGTTATTTTCAATCTGCTATATCAATGCTTACAATTATTATGTAAAGATGATTTTCAAATTTTTGTCCTTCATATAAGGATGATTTGAATTATATTTATCCCTAGAGTTGTCATAACATCCACATTATGGAGTTATATATCATGAATCTTCATTTTTTCCTAAGGATATGAAAATGTCCATGCACAATTTGTAGAAACCTTGTTATTCTTTTTTTTTTAGTCTTATTTGTTTCTTTTATTTCTTTTTTTTATATACATTGACATGAATCTGTGATTCTTGACATTTGTAATATATTTCATTTCACTTGCCAGCCTAGATTATCATTCCATTTACTGCTTATTCACCAAAAATTCACGTTTATGAATGTTGAGAGAAAAAAATGCTAATGCTTTTTGTGTATTCTTTTAAAGTAGTTTTACCTGCTCACTGTGAATGCATACATAAATTTTTTAACTTAAAAATAACTTTATATTCAACAAAGTATACAAATACTCTTATACATTATTGTTTCTCAAGACAGAGGATGAAATTAATATCAACTTCAAAAAAATTTGTGTTTTGTTATAACTACACACAGCTTTTTCATAGACCAATTCTAAATCCCATTACTGTACCTTTTTTATTTGTTTGGTCAGACACGCCTATACTGTTCAGTGTCCCTTACTTAAATGTGTAAAATAAAATGACTTTGTTGAACTGCAGGTTTATTTCTGGGACTCATACTGATTGGGTAAGGACAATATCACTAATCTCCAACTTGTCAACCCAGTATTTTACCCAAGTTTAATTGTTTTTGACAGCCAGACATTGCCCTGAGCACTGTGATCATGTACTTCCAGCCAGTCGCTCAGTTGTGTCCGACTCTTTGTGACCCCATGAATCGCACCACACCAGGCCTCCCTGTCCATCACCAACTCCCGGAGTTCACTCAGATTCACGTCCATCGAGTCAGTGATGCCATCCAGCCATCTCATCTTCTGTCGTCCCCTTCTCCTCCTGCCCCCAATCCCTCCCAGCATCAGAGTCTTTTCCAATGAGTCAACTCTTTGCATGAGGTGGCCAAAGTACTGGAGTTTCAGCTTTAGCATCATTCCTTCCAAAGAAATCCCAGGGCTGATCTCCTTCAGAATGGACTGGTTGGATCTCCTTGCAGTCCAAGGGACTCTCAAGAGTCTTCTCCAACACCACAGTTCAAAAGCATCAATTCTTC
>SJYX01010773.1:47205-97893 GCA_006410675.1 Oreotragus oreotragus
TTTTTTTTGGGGGGGGGGGGGGTCCAAGCATGATTTGTTTAATCCAATAGCTTATTTATGAAAGAAAATATAAATCGGTGTAGTCCGTGGTTGCATTTATTACTAAATCCAAGCCCTATTTTTGAACTATGTAGCTTATTTAAATAATTTTTAAAAATTTTTTAAACCTTGAATTAAAAAAAGGTGTCTTCTCATTTTTTGTAGGGTATGGTTCTATCCAGCTTGGTGTCTTGCTTTCCTTTTTTCAAAGCCTACAAGTCCCATGCAGAAAAGCATTCTTTTCTCTTCAGAATTTACTTGGGCTTCAAAGATTCATTGTTGTTTTTTGTTTTGTTCTCCTCCAAATATGGATTCTCATTGCACGGCAGTAAAACATTCTTGGGTCTGACCAGCTCTGCCACCACGTCCTGTGTGACTCAGAGGAGAAAATAAAGGAGAGGTAGTTGTGACGGTGAAGAGGTTTACTCACTATCAGAAAGTAAGTGTGGGCTTTGTTATCCGTGCAGGTGGGATGGAGGGCCATGGATCTGGAGGGATCAGGGAGTCCAGGACATCCTGAGGACAGGAGTGCACTGAGGAGTAGGGAGGAGGCTCTGCATAGGGGAGAAGCTGTGGGAACTGAGGGAGGTGTTGGAATTGAAAGGACAAGACTTGATGAAGAGAAGAGGGAGGGAGGGATATAGAAGCACTCTCAATTTCTGTCTTTCCCCACATGTGAGCAGGGGCATCTATATCGGAAGGGGGCAGTGGTGGGAAATGACGGTTTTCTTTCCTGGTAGAGTCAGTGTATTCAAGATCAGTCTCTCACCTGAGGGTGGACAGTCACAGTCAGGAATGGAGAGGGAGGAGGAGAGTAGGTCGAGATGATCTTTTCCAATGATGGGACCACAAAACTGAAGTAGGGAGATTTAGGAGCCCTTTGAAAGAAAGAGAAATGATTTGTCCAGATGAACTTATTTTGCCAAAAAATCCACATGCAGAAAAAGCTGTTGGTTGAATTCCTGTCCGTAGGGATATGCAGGAGGCAAATATGAGAGAGTGCAACTGGTTCAAAGTGCTGTAGATGTTACACAGGAGCGACTATAGTAATGCTTCTTAACATAGTAGGCATCCATGGAAAAAGAAAGGGAATGGAACTGGATGAAATGGATGCTGAAGCATAGTTTGTCTAAGAGCTATTAGAATTGAAAAAAATAAAGGATTGGAAGATGGATGGTTGAAGGTTGGTGAATATTCTGCTGTGGATTTTGATGTAGTGGCAGAGATCTGGGTGGAAGTATGGAAGATGCTGTCACAGGGGAGTGTGCAAACAAAGGCCGTTGGGGAAGAAGTGACAATACCAAGTTTTGTTGGTGTTGAATGGGTGATGTGTGCACTTGTAGGGTTTGTTAAGTATTTGACCTGTATCTAGTGATTTTACATCCAAAATTGACAGAATATGGGCTTCCTCAGAGCGGTAAGTCCAGAAAGACAGAAGATAACTGAGGAGAGATTTTGTCTACAGGATTGGTTTTTTTTTTTTTTTTTTTTTTAAAGAAAAGAGGTAGTAATCATTAAAAAAGATGTTGACATCATTCAAAAGAGGACTGACTCTAAAGGAAATCAATTTTCATATAAATGAAAACATATTCAAGGTTATCTCAAGGTGAAAAAACAGGGACGGTGTCCAGGTAAATAGGGCTCAGAATTGGCAGAAAGTGAAGGAAGCCCTGCCCTGTAAGGGCTCCTCTGCCAGCACTGCAGGCATCAGGAAGGCTTATGGGGTGACACAGGAGCGCTGCTCTAGCACGAAGAGCTCAGCGGTCGGCGGCCACCGTGCTGGCATGCTGAGCAAGAAGCCCCGTCCCCACCCTGAGTCTCAGAGATAAATTCAGGAGCACACAAAGCAGATCAGAAGTAGAGTTTTCGCCACTGTGTGACCCTAGAGCCAGCCTAGGAAGAGAAAGGACCATGATGAAATAACTTCCTCCTGGAGTGTCATGATTGTAGTTTGGGCTCAGAGATCTTTCTTCTCTCTCTCTCTCTCTGTTTCTCCAGGCAGGATGAGTTAGGTCTCAGGCAGTGACTATTAAAAAACATTTTCACATCATATTTGAGAGTCCTTTTCTCTAATCTGGCTTTTCTCTTCAGAATAGTCAACCTCCCATCTAGAGGTAGTGTGCTTCTCAGGGACTTTCGAGGTCCAGTCAAGTTTGTGAAATCTCTGCTATTACTCAACTTGCTCTCAATCTTTAGTGCACATCCCTGCAATCCAATTCAGTGGTCTGGGAGTCCAATTCCCAGGTTAAACAAGCTCCCCTTCAGTTCATGCTGATGTTCTGGGGGTCACACTTTGAGTAGACTTGGGCTGTTTACTGACATAGGAATCTTTACACTCAGAGAATCACTGCAATGGACAGAACATTCAGTCTGTGGCTCCATGAAGAGATCTTTGCCCTCGCCATTTTGACGTGACAGCATTAAGTTTCTTTAGTGGTAAAAGTCCTGACTCCAATAATATCTGTACGATTGCTTCATCAGCTATGCAAATGGAGAAAAGCAATGAAAAGGCTTCTATTTTTGAGTATGGAGTGCTCAGACTGAACTGCTTTTGGAGACAAGATAAGGGAGGAGGATCTGCTCGGTTCGCTCCAGAATTCTGATTAATTGAAGAAAAGAGAAAGGAGAAAATGTCGTGTTCTTGCAACTTATGAACCCTATCAAATGGCAGTCATATTTTCCAGAAATTGCTTTTGACACTGGTGCATGCTTTTCTTGACTGATAGGAAGAACCACGAACGCCTTCCTAGGATTTAGGACAACCGCTGTCACTTCAGGTCAGTTCAGTCGCTCAGTCGTGTCCAACTCTTTGCGACCCCATGAATTGCAGCACGCCAGGCCTCCCTGTCCATCACCCGGAGTTCACTCAAACTCAGGTCCATCGAGTTGGTGATGCCATCCAGCCAACTTATCCTCAGTCGTCCACTTCTCCTCCTGCCCTCAATCCCTCCCAGCATCAGAGTCTTTTCCAATGAGTCAACTCTTCACGTGAGGTGGCCAGCAATGAATTCCTGTTACTATACATCCATACCAACATTTGCTGCTATCAACGTTTTGGATTTTCTCCATCTCATTAGCTGTGCAATGACATCTCATTGTTTTAGTTTTCAGTTCTGCAGTGATTAGGATATCATTTTATCCCAAAAGAAAGCGAAAGTGAAGTCACTCAGTCATGTCCAACTATTTGCGACCCCATGGAGTGTAGCCTACAACGCTCCTCCATCCATGGGATTTTCCAGGCAAGAGTACTGGTGTGGGTTGCCATTTCCTTCTCCAGAGGATCTTCCCAACCCAGGGATCGAACCTGGGTCTCCCGCATTGTAGGCAGATGCTTTACCATCTGAGCCACCCAAATCCAACGTCATCTGGATTTTCTCTTCTGTTGTCCTTTAGGAGTTTTAGAATTTTGCATTTTCTATATAGTTTTTATATAGAAAATCCTAAAGGCTCCACTAAAAAACTATTAGAACTTATCAATGAATTTAGTAAACTTGCAGGATACAAAGTCAACTTATAAGAACGGTTTCATTTTTATACACTAACAATGAACTATTTGAAAAAGAAATAAAACACTCATGCTTGCAATAGAAAAAAACAGTAAAATAATTAGGAATAGATCTCTCCAAGGATGTGAATATTTCTACACTGAAAACTCCAAAACTGTGGTAAAATAAATTGAAGGAGACAAACAAATGGACAGCTATCCTTGTCCATGGACCAGAAGAACTGATATAGTTAAAATGTCCATACTACATAATGCCTTCCTCAGATTCTGTTCAATGCATTGAAATATTCCAGTCACATTTTCCATGGGAACAGGAAAAAGCCCTCAAATTTGTATAAAACAAACAAAAAACAAAAGTACCACATTGTGAAACAGTTATTAGCCAATTTAAAAAATAAGTTTAAAGAAAGATAATATCAGGAAAAAAAGATGCTGACTACCCACAGCACCCCTGAGGGAAAAAAAACGACAAATAATTGTGGCAGGTCAATTCAATGGAGGAAACAATAGCCCTTTTTCACGAACCGTGCTGGGAAAACTAGAGAGCCACAGACAAAAGAAGAGAAACCCCTACTTTTGGCTACATAGAAAAGTTCGGTCACAATGGATCAAAAATGTAAATATAAGAGTTAAGCCTATAAAAATCTTACAAAAAAAGCAGTTATGAATCTTTTGTTGAAGCCCAGCTCACTCTGCTTGCTGCATGAGAAGCCAATCAATCTAGGAGATCTGTTGAGGCGAGGAGTAACAGCTTTATTCAAAAAGCCAGAAGACTGAGAAGATGGCAGACTAGTATCTCAAAATAATCATTTTATTTGGGGTCTAGATGCCAGGTTCTTTTATTAAACGGAGCAGGGGAGGAGCTGTGGAAGTAAAGAAAAAAGGCCATTTTCCTTGCAACTGTCTCCTGGAATGGTCAGCCTCCAGGAAGGGATGGTGTTCAGGCAGAGGGGCAGGGTTCCTTGAGGCAGGCCATTATGTGTAGACAGTATCCTTTTAGTAAACAACAGCAATGGGAAGCAAAGTAAAAAAATTAGGTATGATACCAAAGCGCAAACAACACAACATAAATTAGATAAATTCGACTTTATTAAAAGTGAAAACTTTTCTACTTAAAAGCACATTATCAAGAAAGTGAAGAGACAGTCCCTTGAATAGGAGAAAATATTTTCAAATTACCTGTCTGCTAAAGGTCTAATATCTAGAATATATTAATAACCATTATGATTCAACAACTAAAAGAAATAGCTCAGTTAAAAACTATATGATTCCATTTGTGGGGCATTTTGGAAAAGGCAAAAAGTAAGCATAGAAAACAGATAAAAGGCCCCCAGGGTTAGTGGGAATAGTTGATTGGGAAGGGGAAACTGGATGTGTTTTGGTAGGATGATGGAACTGAATATCTTAACTGCTAGGTCCCTTCAGTTGTGTGCGACTCTTTGTGATCCTATGGGCCATAGGCCACCAGGCTCCTCTGTCCATGGGCTTCTCCAGGCAAGAATACTGCAGCAGGCTGCTGTGCCATCCTCCAGGAGATCTTCCCGACCCGGAATCAAACCTGGTCCCTTACATCTCCTGCTGTGGCAGGCAGGTTCTTGACCACTAGCGCCACCTGGGGAGCCCCTCACACAGCCCAGGTGCATATCAAAGGAATGATTTCAGTGAGCCCAGACTTTTGCATCTCCCTTACACAGAAAAGGACTAAATTCCTTACCTCAAGGTCCCTGTTTTGTTTTGTTTTTTAATCAACAGCCATCTTTGAGGTTCCTGACTACCCACCCTTAGTTGCAAAACTTCTATAGACTCTGGCTCCTCCACTCGCTTCCTTGGAACAGTTTCTCAGAACTATCTGGAAACCTGCTTCTTGGGTTGCAGTGCTCATTTTGTCTCAAATAAAGCTTAACTCCAAATGTTGTACAAATATTTTTCAACATTTAAAAGCAATAAAAGTATAATTTAGTTGAAAATCGTATCTTACCTTTGCATATTGCTATTCAATTTTATTCAATTTTTGGAAATGATGGATTATCTTACAATTTATAAGATGTATATTCAAAATTTTTTGTGCATAAAAAACATATTCAACCACTGTGATCCAGTTGCTCATATATGCAGTAAAAAAATTTCAGAAACTGTTCTTACAGTGTACATTAAGGACACAAAATATAGCAGATGTTTATTAATGCTTAATTTCATAACAAGTTTATTTATACTGTCAGTTACACAGATGTAAATATTCAAAAAGAATCCACTAGTTTACTAGAACACAGTATGCCATGTAGCAGTATATTATACAAAGATTCATATAAAACTTAACATAAAACATTCAAAAAATTTGGGGGCTCCAAAATCACTGCAGATGGTGACTGCAGTCATGAAATTAAAAGACACTTGCTCATTGGAAGAAAAGTTATGATCAACCTAGACAGCATTTTAAAAAGCAGAGACATTACTTTGCCAACAAAGGTCAGTCTCGTCAAAGCTCTGGTTTTTCCACTAGTCATGTATGGATGTGAGAGTTGGACTATATAGAAAGCTGAGCACCAAAGAAGTGGTGCTTTTGAACTATGATGTTGGAGAAGATCCTTGAGAGTCCCTTGGACTACAAGGAGATCCAACCAGTCCATCCTAAAGGAAATCAGGCCCGAATATTCATTGGAAGGGCTGATGCTGAAGCTGAAAGTCCAATACTTTGGCCACCTGATGTGAAGATCTGACTCCTTGGAAAAGATCCTGATCCTGGGAAAGATAGAAAGCAGGATAGGATGAGGACAAAGGAGAATGAGGTGGTTGGATGGCATCACCGACTCAATGGGCATGAGTTTGAGCAAGCTCTGGGAGTTAGTGATGGACAAGGAGGCCTGGTGTGCTGCGGTCCATGGGGTTGCAGAGTTGGATATGACTGAGCGAATGAACTGAACCAACATTTATATAATGTCCTTGATGTCAAAGGGACACACTTGTTATATAACATTGAATAAAAAAGTAAGGCATAGAGTATTCACAAGAATCATATGTGAAAATATGCTTAAATGACAAAATATTCTGTAGTTACTATTTTGTTTAGTGGGTATAATTAGTGATCACAGACAGAGAGCCTGATGAACTATGGATAGAGGTTCATAACATTGTACAGGAGACAGATATCAAGACCATCCCCAAGAAAAAGAAATGCAAACAAGCAAAATGGCTGTCTGAGAAGGCCTTACAAATAGCTGTGAAAAGAAGGGAATCGAAAAGCAAAGGAGAAAAGGAAAGATATACCCATTTAAATGCAGAGTTCCAAAGAGTAGCAAAGAGAGATAAGAAAGCCTTCCTCAGTGGTCAATGCAAAGAAATAGAGGGAAAAAATAGAATGGGAAAGACTAGAGATCTCTTCAAGAAAATTAGAGATACCAAGGGAACATTTCATGCAACGATGGGCTCAATGAACGACAGAAATGGTAGGAACCTAAAAAAGCAGAAGACTTTAAGAAGAGATGGCAAGAATACACAGAAGAACTGTACTAAAAAGATCTTCATGACCAAGATAATCACGATGGTGTGATCACTCACCTAGAGCCAGACATCCCAGAATGTGGAGTCAAGTGGGCCTTAGGAAGCATCAGTACGAACAGAGCTAGTGGAGGTGATGGAATTCCAATTGAGCTGTTTCAAATCCTGAAAGATGATGCTGTGAAAGTGCTGCACTCAATATGCCAGCAAATTNGATCTGATTACTAATCTAGAGCCAGACATCTTGGAATGTGAAGTCAAGTGGGCCTTAGAAAGCATCACTACGAACAAAGCTAGTGGAGGTGATGGAATTCCAATTGAGCTGTTTCAAATCCTGAAAGATGATGCTGTGAAAGTGCTGCACTCAATATGCCAGCAAATTTGGAAAACTCAGCAGTGGCCACAGAACTGGAAAAGGTCGGTTTTTATTCCACTCCCAAAGAAAGGCAATGCCAAAGAATGATCAAACTACCGCACAATTGCATTCATCTCACATGCTAGTAAAGTAATGCTCAAAATTCTTCAAGCCAGGCTTCAGCAATATGTGAACCGTGAACTTCTAGATGTTCAAGCTGGTTTTAGAAAAGGCAGAGGAACCAGAGATCAAATTGCCAACATCTGCTGGATCATGGAAAAAGCAAGAGAGATCCAGAAAAACATCCATTTCTGCTTTTTTGAGCATGCCAAAGCCTTTGACTGTGTGGGTCACAATAAACTGTGGGAAATTCTGAAAGAGATGGGAATACCAGACCACCTGACCTGCCTCTTGAGAAACCTATATGCTGGTCAGGGAGCAACAGTTAGAACTGGAGATGGAACAACAGACCGGTTCCAAATAAGAAAAGGAGTACATCAAGGCTTATATTATCACCCTGCTTATTTAACTTATATGCAGAGTATATCATGAGAAACATTGGGCTGGAAGAAGCACAAGCTGGAATCAAGATTGCCAGGAGAAATATCATAACCTCAGATACTTTGATGACACCACCCTTATGGCAGAAAGTGAAGAGGAACTCAAAAGCCTCTTGATGAAAGTGAAAAAGGAGAGTGGAAAAGTCGGTTTAAAGCTCAACATTCAGAAAACGAAGATCATGGCATCTGGTCCCATCACTTCATGGGAAATAGCTGGGGAAACAGTGGAAACAGTGTCAGACTTTATTTTTCTGGTCTCCAAAATCACTGCAGATGGTGATTGCAGCTATGAAATTAAAAGATGCTTACTCCTTGGAAGGAAAGTTATGACCAAACTAGACAGCATATTAAAAACCAGAGACATTACTTTGTCAACAAAGGTCCATCCAGTTGAGACTATGGTTTTTCCAGTAGTCATGTAGGGATGTAAGAGTTGGACTGTAAAGAAAGGTGAGCACCGAAGAATTGATGCTTTTGAACTGTGGTGTTGGAGAAGACTGTTCAGAGTCCCTTGGGCTGCAAGGAGATCCAACCAGTCCATCCTAAAGGAGATCAGTCCTGGGTGTTCATTGGAAGGACTGATGTTGAAGCTGAGACTCCAATACTTTGGCCACCTGATGCAAAGAGCTGACTCATCTGAAAAGACCCTGATGCTGGGAAAGATTGAGGCCAGGAGGAGAAGGGGACGACAGAGGATGAGACGGTTGGATGGCATCTCAATGGACATGGGTTTGAAAGGATTCCAGGAGGTGGTGATGGAGAGGGATGCCTGGCGTGCTGCGGTTCATGGGGTCGCAAAGAGTCGGACACGACCGAGCAACTGAACTGAACTGAACTGAAAGTGGTTCTTTGTTATTTTGTCTTTTAAAATCAGCAGACATTTTAAAAACACTGACCATAATTATTCAAATGCTAAATTAAGTAGAAACCAAACATTAAAATAATGTTAGTTTTGTTTGATTTTTAAACACTTCTGAGGCACACTAGGAAAAGAGCAGGATAAGAAAAATCAAAGGAAAAGAGTCATATTTCAATCACTTAAGGAAGCATATGTAAACTAAAAATAATGGATAGGAAAAATGAGGAAATGTTTTAATAAGCATTACTTTCTCAGATAACTGAAAAATTTGAAGTATACTTCATGTTAATAATAGTTAAATGGCTAGGTGAATTATGGTTCTTCCATGAACTGTTTTAATTTATAACCAGCTAAAATTATGTTAAAACTATATTATAAATAATTATAAATATATGTATGTAAAATGTATGTAAAGTATAAATAGATTTCACATAGATTATGATTGTAGTCTATAAGAAATATAGTTTCGGATATGTAAATTCAGTTCAGTCCTTCAGTCGTGTCTGACTCTTTGTGATCCCATGGACTGCAGCACACCAGGCTTCCCTGTCCATCATATCTTCTTGCTTTTTCATACTGTTCCTGGGGTTCTCAAGGCAATAATACTGAAGTTGTTTGCCATTCCCTTCTCCAGTATTTCATCAGAACTCTCCACCATGACCTGTCCAGCTTGGGTGGCTATACACGGCATGGCTCATAGTTTCATTGAGTTAGACATGTAAAAATACATGTAAAAATCAAAGAAAAAAAAGGTGAACCACAGTGGCAAATGCAATATGTGTAACTTTCTTATGCATTTCATTATCTATGACCATTTATCTATCTCAGATGATATAATGGACACTTAGGAAGTAATATTTAGAGAATGCTGAGCCTGCTCTTGATTGGGAAATGAACAGTAAATAAAAAATTAGATATGAGAAATGCTTTTTGAAAAGAGTATGGCTTTTCAAAATGCTTTTTGACAACACTACTGGCTCAATTATAGTACATCTTTGTATAAAAACAATGGAAAGATGATAAAAATGCCTGCAGAAGTGTACAGTGTTTTTTTTTTAATGGTTGGTTTTTAAGGAATTTTTTTGAGAGTTATATTTATTTGGCAGGAATTTTTAGGACTTCAAGCCTGAGGAGGCAGTGTCTCAAATAACCCTAAGAGAACTGCTCTGAGGAGGCAAGGTAGGAGGAAGCCAGGTTATATAGAAGTTTTGCAACCAAGGGCAGGGTGGTCTGAATGACAAAAGATTATTGTTAATTTAAGAAGTCCATATATAGCAAGTTAAGGAATTCATTGCTTGTCTATGTATGGGAAGATGCAAGAGTCTGGGCTCACTGAAATCATTCCTTTGATATGCAGCTCAATTATCTGCAGCCACTATCCTGTATTTTCATACCCTGAGCTTTCTCAGGGCTCATCAGCTCACCATCCTTGGTGGCTGCAATTGCTAATGACTAGAGGTGTACAATTTTAGCACGGGCATATGTCTACATTTCTTTGCTAAGTGAGAAAGGTACATTCTGGAATAGTAGGTGGAATATAGTCCAAATTAAAAAAAAATTATTTACCTGCACACAAATACACCATAGAAAACATATAGCAATCTTCTGTACGATATTAGCAGTTAGTATCTGCATTTTATAAGAAATAAGTAATTTCTTACAACGTTTATTTCTAATATATTGTCTGAGGTCGGACGAGGGAGAATTTTCAAGAATGAGAGCTGTTTGGCTGTGTGAAATATTTCTCATGTGTCATGTAGAATGAATATTGACCATTGAATTCGGCAGGGTAGAGGTCACTGGAACATGCGTGCAACATGAAGGGAAAAATGATTGGTATGAGATTAAAAAAATAGAGAAGTATCGAAACCTGAATATACAGAGAGCTCTTTCAGGTGTTTTTCTGTGAAGGAAACAGAGAAAGCAGAAGGAGAAGGAACAGAGGAGGAGGAAAAGGAGACAAGAAAGAGGAGGGGGAGCAAGAGGAGGAAAAGGAGGGAAACAGCGGAGAAGCAATGGGGAAATATACGGATGCCAGAGGCTTCCCTTCGTCCCTCCCTCTGAAACTTTCCTCTCCTCCCTCTCTTCCTTCTCTGTCCTTTCTCCCTCCCTCCCCCGAACCTCGCTTCCTCCCTCCCTTCCTTCTGATAGAACAAGTAACAGAATGACTGTGGGTAGAGGTGAGCCTGTGAAAATTAAAACTTAGTGATAGAGCAGACAAAGGGAAGAATATACACAGCCATGCCCCAAAGTAGGTAAGAGGAATAAGCACTGCATCATTATGTCAAGGCATGCAACAAACCTGGAAAGTATAATCTAGCGATTATCCATAATTTGTCTTTTTCCAAACACCTATCTAGAGTAAGAATGAATTAAGAAGGTGAGCTGGTTTATTTTTCAGACTCTGAGTGAGAAATGTTGAGAAAACAGCAGTTTTGCTTCCATTTCCAAAGTCATATCTTTTTTGGACACAAAACCTGAGATACCTGGTCCCGAATCTGTTTCGTTTTGATCCCATAAATGATGGGATTCAGCATAGTAGGAGCCAGAATGCAAACAGTGGCCAGTAAGATATGGACATGGGGTAAGATATGATGTGCAAATCGAGGCGTGAAAGCTGAGAAGATCCCAGGTCCATAAAAGAGTATGATGACACAGACATGGGAGCCACACGTATTGAGAGTTTTGTGGCGAGCATCTCGAGAAGGGATGCGGAAGACAGCACGGAGAATAAGCATATATGATACAAATATTAGCACAACATCTAAGGTGACTGTTGACAATAGGACAAAAAATCCATACCAGAGGTTTACTTGTATGTCGTCACAGGAAAATTTGGCCACGGCGATGTGCTCACAAACAGTGGTTGGAAAAATGTTGCTTTTACAAAAAGTTAGTCTTTTCAGAAGAAATATTATTGGGAAAATTGTACCATAACTTCTCAAAAAGATAGTGACACCGATTTTCCCTATCAGTGTATGTGTAAGAATAGTGGTGTATCTCAGTGGGTAGCATATGGCAATGTAGCGGTCAGATGCCATCACCGGCAAGATCCCCGACTCTGAGATGAAGGTGGAATGGATGAGGAAGAGCTGAGTGATGCAGCGATCCACGGAGATCTCCCTCGCATGGAACCAGAAGATGGCCAAGGCCTGAGGGACTGTGCATGTGGAGAGGACAAGGTCTGTTCCCGACAGCATGCAGAGGAAGAGGTACATGGGTTAATGGAGGCTGCGCTTGGTGAGGATAATGAAGATGAGCAGGCTGTTCCCAAGCAGGGCGATGACATAGGAAATGAAGAAGGGGATGGAGATCCACACATGCTGGTCCTCAAGGCCAGGGATGCCCAGCAAGTGGAAGACTGTGTGACTAACACCAGTATGGTTAAAAACAGTCATACCTGGAGCAGATGACAAGGACCTCACCCCCTGTTTACAGGCACAATCAAAATTTCAGACTGTACTCAGAGCTCATGGCATCTGTCTGATTCTTTTCCACAGTGAGTGGGCCAGGAACAATATAGAATGGGCAGATGAACAAGATATTATCTGTAAAATGAGGTAATAATCTCACAGAGAAAATGAATGTTTATATAGTTAAAGAAAATAATATGGTAAAGAAAGATAATAGTAGTACCAAGAAAAAAATACTATGGGAACCAGATGGAACGAATAATTCAGTCTATTTGGCTATGGGATGTCATTGGATGGAGGTCAGTTAGGTGGGGAATGACATGAAGTCTTTTGGGAGTTTAAGGATAAGCTTCTGTCATAGAAATATTTAATGTACTTTAAAATATTTTTAAAAGCATTAAATATTTTAAACAGTTTGCCACCCTGTATGATTGTGTGATCACATCTATATGCAATGGTAAAAAGATAGAAGCAAAAGTATTTTGGCTGTGATTACAAGTTAAGGAGCTTGGATGCTATCCTGGGAAGAGTTAATTATTATCAGTTTTTAAATTGGAGAACATTAGATATCACTCTCTTACTGAACACCAGACAAAGGTCTTGTCAAATGTCTGCTTTGGTTCCCCTCAACAGTTTAGTCTCGATGCTGTAATTTTCTTCCCTTCCCCAAAGTTTATACTATATCAGTAAATAGCTTACTTATGTGCTTCAAATGCAGTCTTCATAGACTACAATGTGATGAATCAAGGAGGACTCTGAGTGTTGGGCATCAGGGAGCAGAGATTTTTATGCATTTGCCTGGAGACTCCGGGGAAGGCTGTTGCCCCAAGGAACCCAGATTTAGAGATGTTTCTCCTGAAACATTTTGAAGGAATACAATTGTTTCTCCTCTTTGTTTCATGTGCGGTTCCTAATCTTTAGGTCTATAACCTTGGTATGTCAACTCTGCAAATTGAAAAAAGAAATGGAATTTAAAATTACTATATTTCAATATAGAGGGTTTGGACAGAGCTGTACTTGAAAACATGGGAAAGCCATGAAGTGCCTTGAGTCCCTGGAGAAGCATCATGAATTCAAGAAAATCAAATGCAGGATATGTGTGTTCTTGAAACTCCTGCAACACTAAGAGGAGGGATGTTTTCCAAAGAGTTGCTTTGTAAACTGGTGAATCTTGTTACTATTAATGGTCAAAATTATGTGTTTCCCCTATAATTTAACAAAATTACATTCTAGATTATCAACTAAGGGAAATAAATGTGAAAAAACTATTGCAATTATATGTATATTGAATCAGATGTAAGTTTGAAAATTTCGAACATACATTTTACACATGTATGTTCTCAGGTCACTAGAGAGAATGAAAAAAGAGTTGAAAGTAGTCCGGAAAAGTCTAATATGCTTAGTAGCCCCTTGGTAATATGACCCAGAGGATGAAGTGGAGACTACAAAACACATCTGCCCAGGCGCTGGACCAGGGTAGAAAGCAGACATTCAGGAAATTGAATTACCAAACTAGGCCTCAAATACACAGGCATGCACAGGGATAACTGTACCTGGCAAAGGACTCGGGGGTGGCAAGGGAGCCGGATGGGCACCTCCTGGCAGTCGAGTTGGGTGATTGGATCACCGGGTTGTTCTGGTCACCCCGCTGGGTCCACTATCTACATCCAATCACTCAAGAGCTAAGCCAATATCCAATCAAGAGGTCTCCGCCCACCTTGGGCCCATGTCTCCATGTGAAGGCCTTCTCTCTTCTCTGATTCAAGTGCTCATTACAAAAGTGGACACAGCCGGTCACCTCCTGGCCTTCAGAGTCCCCCTCAGACCCTGAAGTCCTCCTGCCCAGCTGGAGTCCCAAGAGGCTGCCGCCATGCCCTCCTTCCCGCTCAGGGTGGCTGTGGTCTGCATGAGCAATGTCAACAGGAGCATGGAAGCCCACCGCCTCCTCAGGAAGAAGGGGTTCCACGTCAGGTCTTTTGGAGCCGGACCCCACGTGAGGCTCCCAGGAGGGCCACGCAAGCCTCCCGTGCTCTATGACTTCTCCACGTCCTATAAGAAGATGCACAGCGACCTCTCCTCTAAAGACCAAAAGCACTACCAAAGGAATGGAGTCCTGCGCATCCTGAGAAGAAATGAGAGAATCAAGCCTGGCCCAGAAAGGTTTCAAGAGTGCCCAGATCCCTTTGACGTCATCTTCACCTGTGGGCAGAGGGCCTATAACCGGGTGGTGGCCGACCTGTGTGCCAGGGATCAGGAGACCTGGCAGCCTGTGCCGGTCATCAACGTGGACATAGACGACACCCTGGAGGCAGCCAGCCTTGGAGCCTCGATCATCTGTGAGCTCTGCCAGGGTCTCCAGCAGGCAGATGACATGCAAAGTCGTCTGACCGAACTGCTCCAGGCAGCGAAGGAGAAAACGGGAAGGAGCTTTCTGCACACGGTCTGCTTCTACTGAGGAAGCATCTTGGCTGGTTTCAGCTCCAGCATCAGTAAGAACTCGTGCCCGGACCCTTGAGCTGCTGGGTATTTTCTGGGAGAGGCTTCTTCAAAGCCGTTTCTGCTAAAGGCTGTCTCTGTATGATTTCTTATCAGGTACACCCCACCCAGTGAAGGAGGTGGAGGAAGAGAGCATCGCATCGCAGGGCTCGGGGAACGTGGAACACCAGTAGACATGCCAGCCCTTCCAATGTGGGGAACGATGGTGTGGAACTGGACCTGGAAGGAAGAACTCAGTGCTCACAGGGTTCTGCAAGGAGGTTAATCTCGAGGACTCTCTTTTCTGGAGGGACAATCAAGGCTGATGACAGAGCCCGGGACAAGCACTGCATTGAAGGATATGCTGAGAAAAAGGAACAGTGTCTCTTTGATTGATCTATATGGATACTAATTTCCTTTTGTCCTTTTGGCGTGGTGTGTCGGTACGATGGCTTGTTTTTTCTTCAGTGGGATGGGAATACGTTGAGTGGAAACGATATGGAACTGGAAATATTTTTGCTTTTAGATTGTATGCCTTTGGCGAATGCCTGCTTTGTTAGAAACTCAGGGTAGCTCATGTGTAGCACTTTTAGGGGAAAATCCAAACGTGATTTGTTTAATCCAATAGCTTATTTATGAAATAAAATTATGATTCTGTATAGTTCGTGGTTGCATGTATTACTAAATCCAAACCCTGTCTTTTGAACTATGTAGCTTATTTTAATTAAAAAAATTAAATTAAAAAAACCTTGAATTTAAAAAAAGGTGTCTTCTCATTTTTTGTAGGGCATGGTTCTCTCCAGCTTGGTGTCTGGATTTCTTTTTTTCACAGCCTACAAATCCCATATGGAAAAGCATTCTTTTTCCTCAGAATTGACTTGGGCTTCATACATTCGTTGTTTTTGTTTTGTTTTGTTCTCCTCCGAATATGGATCCTCACTGAACGGCAGTGAAACATTCTTGGGTCTGACCAGCTCTGCCACCACGTCCTGTGTGACTCAGAGGAGAAAATAAAGGAGAGGTAGTTGTGACGGTGAAGAGGTTTACTCACTATCAGAAAGTAAGTGTGGGCTTTGTTATCCGTGCAGGTGGGATGGAGGGCCATGGATCTGGAGGGATCAGGGAGTCCAGGACATCCTGAGGACAGGAGTGCACTGAGGAGTAGGGAGGAGGCTCTGCATAGGGGAGAAGCTGTGGGAACTGAGGGAGGTGTTGGAATTGAAAGGACAAGACTTGATGAAGAGAAGAGGGAGGGAGGGATATAGAAGCACTCTCAATTTCTGTCTTTCCCCACATGTGAGCAGGGGCATCTATATCGGAAGGGGGCAGTGGTGGGAAATGACGGTTTTCTTTCCTGATAGAGTCAGTGTATTCAAGATCAGTCTCTCACCTGAGGGTGGACAGTCACAGTCAGGAATGGAGAGGGAGGAGGAGAGTAGGTCGAGATGATCTTTTCCAATGATGGGACCACAAAACTGAAGTAGGGAGATTTAGGAGCCCTTTGAAAGAAAGAGAAATGATTTGTCCAGGTGAACTTATTTTGCCAAAAAATCCACATGCAGAAAAAGCTGTTGGTTGAATTCCTGTCCGTAGGGATATGCAGGAGGCAAATATGAGAGAGTGCAACTGGTTCAAAGTGCTGTAGATGTTACATAGGAGCGACTATAGTAATGCTTCTTAACATAGTAGGTATCCATGGAAAAAGAAAGGGAATGGAACTGGAAGAAATGGATGCTGAAGCATAGTTTGTCTAAGAGCTATTAGAGTTGAAAATAATAAACAAAAGATTGGAAGGTGGGTGGTTGAAGGTTAGTGAATTTTCTACTTTGGATTTTGATGTAGTGGCAGAGATCTGCGTGGAAGTGTGGAAACTGCTGTCACAGGGGAATGTGCAGAAAAAGACCGTTGGGGAAGAAGTGACAATACCAAATTTTGTTGGTGTTGAATGGGTGATATGTACACTTGTAAGGTTTGTGAAGTATTTGACCAGTATCTAGTGATTTTATATCCAAAATTGACAGAATATGGGCTTCCTCAGAGTTGTATGTCCAGAAAGAAGATAACTTTGAGCAGAAGAGATGTTTGTCTATAGGATTGATTTAAAAAAAAAAAAAAAAAGAAGAAAGAAAAGAGGTAGTAATCATAAAAAAAAGATGTTGACATCATTCAAAAGAGGACTGACTAAAAAGAAATCAGTCTTCATATAAATGAAAACATATTCAAGGTTATCTCAAGGTGAAAAAAACAGGGACGGTGTCCAGGTAAATAGGGCTCAGAATTGGCAGAAAGTGAAGGAAGCCCTGCCCTGTAAGGGCTCCTCTGCCAGCACTGCAGGCATCAGGAAGGCTTATGGAGTGACACAGGAGCGCTGCTCTAGCACGAAGAGCTCAGCGGTCGGCGGCCACCGTGCTGGCATGCTGAGCAAGAAGCCCCGTCCCCACCCTGAGTCTCAGAGATAAATTCAGGAGCACACAAAGCAGATCAGAAGTAGAGTTTTCGCCACTGTGTGACCCTAGAGCCAGCCTAGGAAGAGAAAGGACCATGATGAAATAACTTCCTCCTGGAGTGTCATGATTGTAGTTTGGGCTCAGACATCTTTATTCTGTCTCTCTCTGTTTTTCCAGGCAGGATGAGTTAGGTCTCAGGCAGTGACTATTAAAAAACATTTTCACATCATATTTGAGAGTCCTTTTCTCTAATCTGGCTTTTCTCTTCAGAATAGTCAACCTCCCATCTACAGGCAGTGCTTCTCAGGGACTTCCGAGGTCCAGTCAAGTTTCTGAAATCCCTGCTATTAGTCAGCCTGCTCCCAATCTTTAGTGCACATCCCTGCAATCCAATTCAGTGGTCTGGGAGTCCAATTTCCAGGTTAAACAAGCTCCCCTTCAGTTCATGCTGATGTCCTGGGGATAACACTTTGAGTAGATTTGGGCTGTTTACTGATATAGGAGTTTTTGCACTCGGAGAATCACTGCAATGGACAGAACATTCAGTCTGTGGCTCCATGAAGAGATCTTTGCCCTCGCCATTTTGATGTGACAGCATTAAGTTTCCTTAGTGGTCAATATCCTGACTCCAATAATATCTGTACGATTGCTTCATCAGCTATGCAAATGGAGAAAAGCAATGAAAAGGCTTCTATTTTTGAGTATGGAGTGCTCAGACTGAACTGCTTTTGGAGACAAGATAAGGGAGGAGGATCTGCTCGGTTCGCTCCAGAATTCTGATTAATTGAAGAAAAGAGAAAGAAAATGTCGTGTTCTTGTAACTTGTGAAACCCTATCAAATGGCAGTCATATTTTCCAGAGGTTGCTTTTAACACTGGTGCATGCTTTTCTTGACTGATAGGAAGAACCACGAACGCCTTCCTAGGATTTAGGACAACCGCTGTCAGTTCAGTTCAGTTCAGTCGCTCAGTCGTGTCCAACTCTTTGCGAACCCATGAATTGTAGCACACCAGGCCTCCCTGTCCATCACCAACTCCCGGAGTTCACTCAGACTCACGGCCATCGAGTCATTGATGCCATCCAGCCATCTCATCCTCTGTTGTCCCCTTCTCCTCCTGCCCTCAATCCCTCCCAGCATCAGAGTCTTTTCCAATCAGTCAACTCTTTGCATGAGGTGGCCAAAGTCCTGGAGTTTCAGCTTTAGCATCATTCCTTCCAAAGAACACCCAGGACTAATCTTCTTCAGAATGGACTGACTGGATCTCCTTGCAGTCCAAGGGACTCACAAGAGTCTTCTCCAATACCACAGTTCAAAAGCATAAATTCTTTGGCACTCAGCTTTCTTCACAGTCCAACTCTCACATCCTTGCATGATCACTGCAAAAACCATAGCCTTGACTAGACAGACCTTTGTTGGCAAAGTAATGTCTCTGCTTTTGAATATGTTATCTAGGTTGGTCATTACTTTCCTTCCAAGGAGTAAGTGTCTTTTAATTTCATGGCTGCAGTCACCATCTGCAGTGATTTTGGAGCCCAAAAAGATAAAGTCTGACACTATTTCCACTGTTTCCCCATCTATTTCCCACGAAGTGATGGGACCAGATGCCATGATCTTCATTTTCTGAATGTTGAGCTTTTAGCCAATTTTTTCACTCTCCTTTTTCACTTTCAGCAAGAAGCTTTTTAGATCCTCTTCAACTTTCTGACAAAAGAGTCGTGTCATCTGCATATCTGAGGTTCCTGATATTTCCCCCAGCAATCTTGATTCCAGCTTGTGCTTCTTCCAGCCCAGCATTTTTCATGATGTACTCTGCATAGAAGTTAAATAAGCAGGGTGACGGTGTACAGCCTTGCCGTACTCCCATTTCTATTTAGAACCAGTCTGTTGTTCATGTACAGTTCTAACTGTTGCTCCCTGACCTGCATATAGGTTTCTCGAGAGGCAGGTCAGGTGGTCTGGTATTCCCATCTCTTTCAGGATTTTCTGCAGTTTATTGTGATCCACACAGTCAAAGGCTTTGCCATAGTCAATAAAACAGAAATAGATGTTTTTCTGGAACTCTATTGCTTTTCTGATGATCCGGCGGATTATGGCAATCTCATCTCTGGTTCCTCTGCCTTTTCTCAAACCAGCCTGAACATCTGGAAGTTCACGGTTCTCAACTGCTCTGCTGGAGTAGCAACTCTAACATGAAAATCTGAGGAACAACCACTATGATTCTTGCATCATTGGATTAGGAGGCTCAGGAATTTCCAAGACCTTTTCCGCCTGTATGTCTTTAGCTCTTTGGAAGGCTGGTGAGAAGCCAGTGAGTGGTCTAGTAGTTTTGCCTGGTACCAATTCTAGCCCCATACACACAGGCACAGATGGAGTTAACTGGAGATGGCAAAATGCTCAGGAGGAGGGTGGGGATTGGGTGGGCACATCGTGGCATTGAGGCTGGATGATTGCATCACTGGGATTGTTCTGAAAACAGCCCTGGATTCTCTGCTCCCAGGCCACCATTCAAATCCAATCAGTCAAGAGTTAAGCCAATCATCAATCAAGATTTCTCCTCCCACTGAGGACAAGTGCTTCCATATAAACGCCTTCTTTCTTCTTGACTCTAACACTCCTCAGAAGAGCTGGACCCAGTCGGTCATCCCCTGGCCTTCCGAGTTCCCTCAGCCCCTGAGATCCACGCATCTGGCCGGAGTCCCAAGTGGCCGCCACCATGCCCTCGTATCCGCTCAGTGTGGCTGTGGTCTGCATGAGCAACATGAACAGGAGCATGGAGGCCCACCGCATCCTCAGGAGGAAAGGATTCCGAGTCAGGTCCTTCGGAGCTGGATCTCGAGTCAGGCTCCCAGGAAGGGCGCCCAGCCTCCCTGTGGTTTACGATTTCTCCACCACCTATGAGGAGATGCGCAAGGACCTTGTGCGCAAAGACCGACAACGCTATAACAGCAACGGCATCTTACACATCTTGGAAAGAAACGAGAGAATCAAGCCTCGCCCGGAAAGATTTCAGGAGTGCAGAGATCGCTTTGACGTCATCTTCACCTGTGAGGAGAGCGTCTACGACAGGGTGGTGGAGGAGCTGTGGGTCCGAGAGCAGGAGACCTGCCAGCCTGTGCACGTGATCAACGTGGACATGGCCGACAACGCGGAGGACGCCACGCTTGGGTCTTTTATCATCTGTGAGCTCTGCCAACGCTTCCAGCAGGCAGACAACCTGGACGACTCTCTGGTCGAGGTGCTCCTGGCAGCCGAGCAGAAGACGGGCAAGAGCTTTCTGCACACGGTCTGCTTCTACTGAGGATCTTGTCTGGTTTCATCTCCTCTTGGTAAGCACCTGTGTGTGAACATTGGGCTAGGCGGTATTTTCTGTGGCTTCCAAGGCCTTTCTGCTAAAACCATCTACATGACTTTTTCCAGGTACACTCCAGTCTGGGAAGGAAGTGGAGAAGGAAATCTTTTTCTGCCAAAGTAACATGAACGCCCTGGACGCATCCAAACTCTTCCACGGTGGGGGACGATGGTATGGATTCTTGACCTGGAAGGAACAGGTCAGGGCTCACAGCGCTCTGCGAGGAAGTTAATCTCGAGGACTCCATTATCCATATCAAGAGACCAAGATTGACAATGGACAAGTGGTGCGCTGAAGGACATTCAGGGAAGAAGACCAAACAAACCCCACACCATTTCCATTCCATCATTTGTTTTTACTTCATCATTTTAATACAATTTCCTTTGTCGTTTTTGTATTGTGCATCAGTATAAATGAGTTTTTCTTTTTAGTGAGATAGGATTATATTTAATGTTTGAACTTTAGAAATCTATTTTTAGATTGTATGTATTTTGGTAACTGCAACTTTCATAGAAACTCAGGTTCGTTAATAGTAGGCATTGATGGCTAAAATTTGAGCATGATCTGTTCAAGTCAATATTCATGAAATGAAATAAAAGCTTCTAGTTTATAGAAAATGGATCTCCTAATTTTTGGTAGGGGTTGGATCTTGTATAAGGAACACCTTGGTTTCTTACTGTTCAATCTGATTGAATTCGTCAGGGTAAAGTGCTCTTTCCTCAAGCGGATTTTCTTCATGCATAAAATGTTCACTGAGTATTGAACTCCTCTGAAAGTGGATTCTATCTATAAGGAAGTGAATCATCTTGGGTCTGACCAGCAGTGACACCTAGGCTTATATAACTTAGAGGAGAACATAAAGAAAGGGGGAGTTGGCCTGATTGAATGAGGTATCTTGCTATGTCAGAAAGTTGATGTGGACTTTATTGACAGAGCAAAGGCAGGATGGAGCAAGGGTGGACCTGGGGGCATGGGATGAGATAGTAGAGGATTTCCCGAGGAGAAGTGTGGATTGATCAGTAAGGTGGAAGCTCTGGACAGGCGGAGAAGCTGTGGGATCGTAAGAAGACGGTGGAGTTGAAAGGACAGAACATGCTGAAGAGGAGAGAGAGGCAAGAATTTAGAAGTAATGTCAATTTTCTGTATTTCCACACTGGTGACGGGGTGTGCTTATCCGAACGGGTCAGTGCTGGCGGTAGGGAGGAGAGGGTTTCTTTCCGGGTAGATTCAATGAGCTTCAAGGTCAGTCTTTCATCTGATGAGGCAGTCAGGGCCGGAATGGGAAAGGGATCAGATAGTGTGTTGAGATGATCGTCTCCAATGATGGGAACAGAAAATGGAAATAGGGAGTGTTTTATAAGATCATTATAAAGGGATCCTTTATAAGAGAGATAAATGATCTCTCCGGGAGATCTTACTTTTGTCAGAACATTCACTGAAAGGAATTGAGAAAATATTTTTGGTTGGTTTCCTGCCTGTAGAGGCATGGAGGAGGCAAATATAATAAAGCGTGTAAAAGTGTGACTGGTGTTCCAAAGGAGTGACTCCAGTGATGCAACGCAACATAGAAAGTGTCCATGGAAAAGTTAAAGGGAATGGGTTGGATGAAATGGATGGTGGGACATGGTTTGTCTAAGAGTCCTTAGGGCTGAAAAAATCATTTACATGGAGCGGTGGATGTTACCTACAGAATGTGGCCAGGACTATGAACTGCTGGCTGGATAAGGACATAGCAACCCACTCCACTCTTCTTTCCTGGAGAATCCCATGGACAGAGGAGCCTGGCAGGCTACAGTCCGTAGTGTCCCACAGAGTCAGACGTGACTGGAGTGACACAGCGTGCACGCACTCATGAACTGCCGGCAGCATTCCAAAGGTATTTTCCAGACTTCCTCAAGGTGATTGCAGTCCCAGGATGCAGAGTTTGTTAGAGATAAACCTCTTTAGTATTTGCTTGTTTGTAAAACTCTTTATCTCATCCTCAAATCTGAAAATAGCCTTGCCAGGTACAGTATTTTGGTTTTTTCCATTCATTACTTTGAAGATTATTATGCCACACTCTCTTCTGACCTGCAAAGGTTCTGCTGAAGAGTTACCTGATGGTGTCGTGGGAGTTCCCTTGTATATAGCTATGAACAGTTGACTTTATCTTGCTGCTTTTAAGACTCTCTCTTTATCTTTAGTTTTTTCCATTTTAATTAAAGTGTGCATGGATGTGGACATCTTTGCGTGCATCTTGTTTGGGACTCTGCACTTCAGGGATCTGGATGTTTGTTTCCTTCTCTAGGTTAGGAAAATTTTCAGCTATTATATCTTCAGATAAGTTCTTTCCCATCATTATCTCTCTCCTGATTCTGAGACTCCTATAATGCAAAAGTGTACTTGAGATTTTCCTAGAGGTCACTTAAAACTTCAATTTATTTAATGCTATTTTAAATTTCATCTTAAGTGCTTTCCACTACTGTGTCTTCCAGTTCACTGATTACTTCCTTTATTCAGTTCAGTTCAGTCGCTCAGTCATGTCCGACCCTTTACGACCCCACGAACTGCAGCACACCAGGCCTCCCTGTCTATCACCAACTCCCAAGTCCACCCAAACCCATGTCCATGAGGTAGTGAGCTACGGATCTTCCTATTCCATCATCTTGGCCACGAAACACAGTACAAATTTAATTGAAGTCTGTTTAAATTACAAAGAAATGCTTTTGTATAATGTGTTTTTAAAATAATTAGCATGTAAATCTTTAAATTGTGCTGATTGAAACAGAATTGATATTTATTAATTTCCATAAAAATAGAAACAGAAATATTTGGAGTAGTAATACTAACAATTGATTTATTAGAAATAAGTATGTGAGCACATCTGATCAAGGGATGTATAGAGAAAAATAGTGGAAAACGAAGACTTAAAGAGACCTAAAGACATGATCCATATATGTGGATAAAGAGATGTTGTTGAAACCTAAGATGATAGCTGCCTCTGAGGCTTTCAAGCAAATGCATAAAATCTCAGTTCCCGGCACTCATCACTCTGAGAACCCCTGTTGTGACTTAACCCATTCTAACCCATGTGAATTCCACTGAAGCAGGGGATATTTATTATTGCTGTGGAGTGATATTTCAGGCAATAAGACCACTACAAGGTGAGATGTTATGCAGCCTAAAGAAAGTGGATGAAAATATTAGCACCATTGCATAGACTAAAGGAAACAAATTTAGAGAGACAAAAGCAGCTGTGTGCCAGATCCACTTGTACCTGCCCCTCTGCCCATTCCATGCAAACCCCACACTCAGTGATCTCACCTTGTACCATTAAATACACCTTGGGGGAGTGCATACACAGAATGAGGCAAGCACCACAAATCAGGACTATTTATTTATTTACTTATTTATCTACATATTAGGTATATATATGTGCATTTGAGCTGGGTTATCAGCACACCACTGAGCCACTGTCACACATATGAGCTGTCCCAGTAGGATGGAAAGTGCTGTCTGGGAAAGGAGAGTGCAAAGAAGAGGGAACCATCATTAGCTCTCACTGTGCCGAGGACCCCTAAGACCTTCCAGAGGAGGTTCTATGTTGGCCCCAGATGCTCACTGGTGTAAACATCTGAGGCATTAAAGAGGATTATTCACAGCCACCCCGAACTGATCCTTCAGCACACCTACCTGATATTTGTCATTTGTTTGCTTTGTTAAACATTTTGAGAAGTTGCACTTTGCCTTGATATGCTGAGGTCTAGAACTGCACAAAGGAGAAAAACAATTCCCAGACCACAGAAAGTTTAAAATCAATAGGAGAAACACGGTCAGGGAATCAAATTTCCTCCTATTCTTGAGATATGTGTTTTGATGATTAGATCCCTTGTGAAATGAGAGGAAATAAATGGCATACGGGGAGAAGACTTTCACAAGCACATGGTGACATAGTGGGCAGATGGTGAACAGTATCCCGAATAGGGTCAGCTCTCTCGGGAACACAGCAGGGAGAAGCAAGTAAATTCTCCATGATACTGAAGCTCTCTGGACCCACGGTGGGGGAACCGGCATGAGGCTGGTTTGCAGAAGTTGCTTTAGATTTGATTCAGTAAACAAACAGCTATCAAGTACTCACAATGTACCCATAGACCACACCACAAACACTGAGCTCCTCAGCATCTCTCCTCTGGCTCCTAGAAGAAAAATTCCTCTTTACTCCCAAATAGCCAATGTCCGTCATCATCTCTAAGCTGGTCCTCATCGGGCTCCTCTTTATAATCACTTAACATTTATGTTGCTTCATTTTTATAACCTTCTCTCACCACAAGCTTCTCAGCATGTGGCACACACATTACCCCCCCGCCCCCCAGTGGCATTTTCATGTCTATTTTGGTGTCTTCCATCTCCTTCAGGAGGATGGCCTTCCTCAGGGCACTATCGATCCTCAAAATGGCTGCTTGGTCACAGACTGGCCTGGCTTTAGTAGCTGCCCAGAGCAGGAACATCTTCACACACCTCTACTGGGTTTCTGTTCCATGATTATATTTTTAGACTAATTTTAGTCATTACTTAGAAGGTACAGGAATAAAAATAGGAGAGGATTTTCCCAATCTGTTAAATAAATTCAGAGGTGAGAAGTATCAATCCTGGAAGGGCAGAGAACACTCATTGTGACTGACTTTGTGCTGGATCTTCAATTATGCCCTGTTAAAAATGCAGATCTTGAAAGCTGTGGATCAGTATACTTCATTATTTCATGGATTCCTGAATTTGCCACTACCTGAGGTTTGCACCAAGCTCCTCTCTTGAGAATGCAGATGGACATGGGAGTCAACTTCAGTCATAGTGAGAGAGGGCATGGAAAGGGTAAGCCCTTGAGTTTGGCCTTCATAGTATAAAAACACTCCTTTTACAAATAGCAATTTTGGATATTGATTCAGGGGGAAAACAGACCTCTGTCCACTAAACCACTGTGTTTCTTCTAGAAACTGAAACAATTGAACCTTTCTTTCTTCATCTCCAAGAGGTGAAGAATTTGGGCCCACTGCTCCTCCTTCCATGTGACCTGCCAACTCCTCTTTCTTATGTAGTCCAATAGATAACAGGACTATGTGATGAACTTCTCAGCCTTCAGCTGGCCTGGATACATAGTGCACAAGTGTTTTAGGTCTTTACCAGAATTTTATCACTGTTGCCTAGAAAGAAATTGACAAGGGGCACATTAAATACTGATGAGGTTTCAAAAACAACTTCAAAACTCGTGTTATACTATCCTACTCTTTATTCTGTAGTCAGAACACCAGGACATAGCTACCTGCTCAGGGAAAGCCTTTCTTCTGCTCCTCTCCTGATTCCCTACCCATAGTCACAAAACTATTTTCTAAGGTAAGTTAAAAAATATCTCATTCTTAAAACCAACACAAATACAGAGTCAATTATTCTTTCTATTCTGTTTGTGTATTTGCTTAATTTTTGACAACAAGATGTTAATCATTACCATACTCATTTAATTTTCCCTACTGCTCTATGAGTCCATCTTGCTTGTGAAATTAAGGCTTTATTCAGAAAGCAAGTCATATTTTACTTATCTTTATTTATATGTATATATCCAAAATTCCTGACATCATCAGAATGGAATGGGATGAAGTAAGAACCAAAATCAAATTATAATTCAAAAGAAATGTTTGCATATATTTTGGATTTTCCTCTGTCTCCATGAATAGGCATGAGATTCTGGAAGAACTTCCCAAGTAGGAGGACCTTAAACCACACTGGTGCTACCCACACAGTCTTCTGCTTGCTGGGCATCCCTGGCCTTGAAGACCACTACATGTGGATTTCCATCCCCTTTGTTATTTCCTATGCCGCTACCTTGTTTGGGAACAGCCTGCTCGCCTTCAATATCCTCACCAAGCGCAGCCTCCATGAACCCATGGACCTCTTCCTCTGCAAGCTGTCCAGAGCAGATCTTCTCCTGTCCACGTGGGTAGTGCCTCAGGCCTTGGTGATCCTCTGGTTCCATGCTGGAGAGCTCTCCCTGTATCGCTGCATTTCTCAGGAATTCTTCCTCTCCTCCACTTTCATCTACGAGTCTGGGATCTTGCTGGTGATGACATTTGACTGCTACATTGCCATATGTTACCCCTGTGATACACCACTGTTCTGACACTTACACCGATAGGGAAAATTCGTGTATCCATCTTCCTAAGAAGTTATTTTACAGCTTTTCCTGTAATAGTTCTTCTGAAATGACTGCCTTTTTATAAAAGTAACATCCTCCCAAACACTGTTTGTAAACATGTTGTCCTGGAAAAGATTTCCTGCAATGATATCCAGTGAAACGCTGGAGAAGGAAATGGCTATCCACTCCAGTATTCTGGCCTGGAGAATTCCATGGACTGTATAGTCCATGTGGTCACAAAGAGTCGGACACNAACATCCTCCCAAACACTGTTTGTAAACATGTTGTCCTGGAAAAGATTTCCTGCAATGATATCCAGTGAAACGCTGGAGAAGGAAATGGCTATCCACTCCAGTATTCTGGCCTGGAGAATTCCATGGACTGTATAGTCCATGTGGTCACAAAGAGTCGGACACAACTGAACGACTTTCACACAGAACATCTGGTTTGATTTGTTTTGTCCTAATGTCGACCTTGGTCCTAGATGTTGTGCTAATCTTTGTTTCATATATGCCTATTCTCCGTGCTGTCTTCGACATCCCTTCCCATCTAGATGCTCCTCACAAAACTCTCAACGCATGTGGCTCCCATATCTGTGTCATCACCCTCTTTCATGGACCTGGGATCATCTCAGTTCTCACTCAGTGGTTTGGATACCACATTCCACTCCATATTTACATTCTTCTGGCCAATGTCTATATTCTCATTCCACGTACATTAAATCCCACGGTTTATGGGATTAAGACCAAGCACATTCGGGACCTGGTAGTTCATTTGCTGTTTCCAAAGCAGATATGACTATCATAATGGAAACTACCCTTGTGCTTTCCTCAATAATGCTCATCACGCTTTAGGTTAGCTTTTGTATCAAGACGTGGAAGGGTACAGTGGAAATACTAATCAAATAACTATGTATCTTGTTGTCATAGAACATTTTTGTCAGGAATGGGTTTGTAAATGTTTCTTGCAAAGTCTTTAATAACTCATTAGATATCACTGCCTTTGGGGTGTTAGTTCACTTTCTTTACACAGAATTCAAAACTAGATTAGCTCACCTCCCTACTCCTATGCTGGAGGTTAGAATGTAATGACTTGGAAACAGTGACCTTTCCTGGGTAATTGTTAAGCTCTTATTTACTAGGGTATTCTATGCTTTGAATGGCTACACTTGTTTTATTCCTCTCATTCAGATATTTTTACCCTCTATATTGAAATATAGTAATTTTAAATTCCATTTCTTTTTTCAATTTGCAGAGTTGACATACCAAGGTTATAGACCTAAAGATTAGGAACCGCACATGAAACAAAGAGGAGAAACAATTGTATTCCTTCAAAATGTTTCAGGAGAAACATCTCTAAATCTGGGTTCCTTGGGGCAACAGCCTTCCCCGGAGTCTCCAGGCAAATGCATAAAAATCTCTGCTCCCTGATGCCCAACACTCAGAGTCCTCCTTGATTCATCACATTGTAGTCTATGAAGACTGCATTTGAAGCACATAAGTAAGCTATTTACTGATATAGTATAAACTTTGGGGAAGGGAAGAAAATTACAGCATCGAGACTAAACTGTTGAGGGGAACCAAAGCAGACATTTGACAAGACCTTTGTCTGGTGTTCAGTAAGAGAGTGATATCTAATGTTCTCCAATTTAAAAACTGATAATAATTAACTCTTCCCAGGATAGCATCCAAGCTCCTTAACTTGTAATCACAGCCAAAATACTTTTGCTTCTATCTTTTTACCATTGCATATAGATGTGATCACACAATCATACAGGGTGGCAAACTGTTTAAAATATTTAATGCTTTTAAAAATATTTTAAAGTACATTAAATATTTCTATGACAGAAGCTTATCCTTAAACTCCCAAAAGACTTCATGTCATTCCCCACCTAACTGACCTCCATCCAATGACATCCCATAGCCAAATAGACTGAATTATTCGTTCCATCTGGTTCCCATAGTATTTTTTTCTTGGTACTACTATTATCTTTCTTTACCATATTATTTTCTTTAACTATATAAACATTCATTTTCTCTGTGAGATTATTACCTCATTTTACAGATAATATCTTGTTCATCTGCCCATTCTATATTGTTCCTGGCCCACTCACTGTGGAAAAGAATCAGACAGATGCCATGAGCTCTGAGTACAGTCTGAAATTTTGATTGTGCCTGTAAACAGGGGGTGAGGTCCTTGTCATCTGCTCCAGGTATGACTGTTTTTAACCATACTGGTGTTAGTCACACAGTCTTCCACTTGCTGGGCATCCCTGGCCTTGAGGACCAGCATGTGTGGATCTCCATCCCCTTCTTCATTTCCTATGTCATCGCCCTGCTTGGGAACAGCCTGCTCATCTTCATTATCCTCACCAAGCGCAGCCTCCATTAACCCATGTACCTCTTCCTCTGCATGCTGTCGGGAACAGACCTTGTCCTCTCCACATGCACAGTCCCTCAGGCCTTGGCCATCTTCTGGTTCCATGCGAGGGAGATCTCCGTGGATCGCTGCATCACTCAGCTCTTCCTCATCCATTCCACCTTCATCTCAGAGTCGGGGATCTTGCCGGTGATGGCATCTGACCGCTACATTGCCATATGCTACCCACTGAGATACACCACTATTCTTACACATACACTGATAGGGAAAATCGGTGTCACTATCTTTTTGAGAAGTTATGGTACAATTTTCCCAATAATATTTCTTCTGAAAAGACTAACTTTTTGTAAAAGCAACATTTTTCCAACCACTGTTTGTGAGCACATCGCCGTGGCCAAATTTTCCTGTGACGACATACAAGTAAACCTCTGGTATGGATTTTTTGTCCTATTGTCAACAGTCACCTTAGATGTTGTGCTAATATTTGTATCATATATGCTTATTCTCCGTGCTGTCTTCCGCATCCCTTCTCGAGATGCTCGCCACAAAACTCTCAATACGTGTGGCTCCCATGTCTGTGTCATCATACTCTTTTATGGACCTGGGATCTTCTCAGCTTTCACGCCTCGATTTGCACATCATATCTTACCCCATGTCCATATCTTACTGGCCACTGTTTGCATTCTGGCTCCTACTATGCTGAATCCCATCATTTATGGGATCAAAACGAAACAGATTCGGGACCAGGTATCTCAGGTTTTGTGTCCAAAAAAGATATGACTTTGGAAATGGAAGCAAAACTGCTGTTTTCTCAACATTTCTCACTCAGAGTCTGAAAAATAAACCAGCTCACCTTCTTAATTCATTCTTACTCTAGATAGGTGTTTGGAAAAAGACAAATTATGGATAATCGCTAGATTATACTTTCCAGGTTTGTTGCATGCCTTGACATAATGATGCAGTGCTTATTCCTCTTACCTACTTTGGGGCATGGCTGTGTATATTCTTCCCTTTGTCTGCTCTATCACTAAGTTTTAATTTTCACAGGCTCACCTCTACCCACAGTCATTCTGTTACTTGTTCTATCAGAAGGAAGGGAGGGAGGAAGCGAGGTTCGGGGGAGGGAGGGAGAAAGGACAGAGAAGGAAGAGAGGGAGGAGAGGAAAGTTTCAGAGGGAGGGACGAAGGGAAGCCTCTGGCATCCGTATATTTCCCCATTGCTTCTCCGCTGTTTCCCTCCTTTTCCTCCTCTTGCTCCCCCTCCTCTTTCTTGTCTCCTTTTCCTCCTCCTCTGTTCCTTCTCCTTCTGCTTTCTCTGTTTCCTTCACAGAAAAACACCTGAAAGAGCTCTCTATATATTCAGGTTTCGATACTTCTCTATTTTTTTAATCTCATACCAATCATTTTTCCCTTCATGTTGCACGCATGTTCCAGTGACCTCTACCCTGCCGAATTCAATGGTCAATATTCATTCTACATGACACATGAGAAATATTTCACACAGCCAAACAGCTCTCATTCTTGAAAATTCTCCCTCGTCCGACCTCAGACAATATATTAGAAATAAACGTTGTAAGAAATTACTTATTTCTTATAAAATGCAGATACTAACTGCTAATATCGTACAGAAGATTGCTATATGTTTTCTATGGTGTATTTGTGTGCAGGTAAATAATTTTTTTTTAATTTGGACTATATTCCACCTACTATTCCAGAATGTACCTTTCTCACTTAGCAAAGAAATGTAGACATATGCCCGTGCTAAAATTGTACACCTCTAGTCATTAGCAATTGCAGCCACCAAGGATGGTGAGCTGCTGAGCCCTGAGAAAACTCAGGGTATGAAAACACAGGATAGTGGCTGCAGATAATTGAGCTGCATATCAAAAGAATGATTTCAGTGAGCCCAGACTCTTGCATCTTCCCATACATAGACAAGCACTGAATTCCTTAACTTGGTATATATGGGTTTCTTAAATTAACAAGAATCTTTTGTCATTCAGACCACCCTGCCCTTGGTTGCAAAACTTCTATATAACCTGGCTTCCTCCTACCTTGCCTTCTCAGAGCAGTTCTCTTAGGGTTATTTGAGACACTGCCTCCTCAGGCTTGAAGTCCTAAAAATTCCTGCCAAATAAATATAACTCTCAAAAAAATTCTTAGAAACCAACTATAAAAAAAAACCCAACTGTACACTTCTGCAGGCATTTTTATCATCTTTCCATTGTTTTATACAAAGATGTACTATAATTGAGCCAGTAGTGTTGTAAAAAAGCATTTTAAAAAGCCATACTCTTTTCAAAAAGCATTTCTCATATGTAATTTTTTAATTTACAGTTCGTTTCCCAATCAAGAGCAGGCTCAGCATTCTCTAAATATTACTTCCTAAGTGTCCATTATATCATCTGAGATAGATAAATGGTCATAGATAATGAAATGCATAAAGAAGTTACACATACTGCATTTGCCACTGTGGTTCACCTTTTTTTTCTTTGATTTTCACATGTATTTTTACATGTCTAACTCAATGAAACTATGAGCCATGCCGTGGATAGCCACCCAAGCTGGACAGGTCATGGTGGAGAGATCTGATGAAATACTGGAGAAGGGAATGGCAAACAACTTCAGTATTATTGCCTTGAGAACCCCAGGGACAGTATGAAAAAGCAGAAAGATACGATGGACAGGGAAGCCTGGTGTGCTGCAGTCCATGGGATCACAAAGAGTCAGATATGACTGAATGACTTAACTTACTTATCTGAAACTATATTTCATATAGAGCACAAACATAATCTATGTGAAATCTATTTATATTTTACATACATATATTTATAATTATTTATAATATAGTTTTAACATAATTTTAGCTGGTTATAAAATAAGTTCATGGAAGAACCATAATTCACCTAGCCATTTAACTATTATTAACATGAAGGATATTTCAAATTTTTCAGTTATCTGAGAAAGTAATGCTTATTAAAACATTTCTTCATTTTTCCTATCCATTATTTTTAGTTTGCACATGCTTCCTTAAGTGATTGAAATATGACTCTTTTCCTTTGATTTTTCTTATCCTGCTCTTTTCCTAGTGTGCCTCAGAAGTGTTTAAAAATCAAAGAAACTAATATTATTTTAATGTTTGGTTTCTACTTAATTTAGCATTTGAATAATTATGATCAGTGTTTTTAAAATGTCTGTTGATTTTAAAAGACAAAATAACAAAGAACCACTTTCAGTTCATTTCAGTTGCTCAGTCGTGTCCGACTCTTTACAACCCCATGAACCGCAGCACGCCAGGCCTCCCTCTCCATCACCACCTCCTGGAGTCCATTCAAACCCATGTCTATTGAGATGCCATCCAATCATCTCATCCTCTGTCGTCCCCTTCTCTACCTGGCCTCAGTCTTTCCCAGCATCAGGGTCTTTTCAGATGAGTCAGCTCTTTGCATCAGGTGGCCAAAGTATTGGAGTTTTCAGCTTCAACATCAGTCTTTCCAATGAACACCCAGGACTGATCTCCTTTAGGATGGACTGGTTGGATCTCCTTGCAGTCCAAGGGACTCTCAACAGTCTTCTCCAACACCACAGTTCAAACGCATCAATTCTTAGGCGCTCACCTTTCTTTATAGTCCAACTCTTACATCCATACATGACTACTGAAAAACTTCCCTGGTGGCTCAGAAGTTAAAGCGCCTGCCTCCAATGCGGGAGACCTGGGTTCGATCCCTGGGTCGGGAAGATGCCCTGGAGAAGGAAATGGTAACCTACTCCAGTATTCTTGCCTGGAAAATCCCATGGATGGAGAAACCTGGTAGGCTACAGTCCATGGGGTCGCAAAGAGTCGGACACGACTGAGCGACTTCACTTTCACTTTCAACTGGATGGACCTTTGTTGACAAAATAATGTCTCTGGTTTTGAATATGCTGTCTAGTTTGGCCATAACTTTCCTTCCAAGGAGTAAAAGTCTTTTAATTTCATAGCTGCAATCACCATCTGCAGTGATTTTTGGAGACCAGAAAAATAAAGTCTGACACTGTTTCCACTGTTTCCCCATCTATTTTCCACGAAGTGATGGGACCAGATGCCATGATCTTCGTTTTCTGAGTGTTGAGCTTTAAGCCGACTTTTTCACTCTCCTTTTTCACTTTCATCAAGAGGCTTTTGAGTTCCTCTTCAGTTTCTGCCATAAAAGTTGTGTCATCAAAGTATCTCAGGTTATGATATTTCTCCTGGCAATCTTGATTCCAGCTTGTGCTTCATCCAGCCCAGCGTTTCTCATGATGTACTCTGCATAGAAATTAAATAAGCAGGGTGACAATATACAGCCTTGATGTACTCCTTTTCTTATTTGGAACCAGTCTGTTGTTCCATGTCCAGTTCTAACTGTTGCTTCATGACCTACATACAGGTTTCTCAAGAGGCAGGTCAAGTGGTCTGCTATTCCCATTTTTTTTCAGAATTTCCCACAGTTTATTGTGATCCACACAGTCAAAGGCTTTGGCATAGTCAATAAAGCAGAAATAGATGTTTTTCTGGAACTCTCTTGCTTTTCCCATGATCCAGCAGATGTTGGCAATTTGATCTCTGGTTCCTCTGCCTGTTCTAAAACCAGCTTGAACATCTGGAATTTCACGGTTCACGTATTGCTGAAGCCTGGCTTGGAGAATTTTGAGCATTACTTTACTAGCATGTGAGATGAATGCAATTGTGCGGTAGTTTGATCATTCTTTGGCATTGCTTTTCTTTGGGATTGGAATGAAAGCTGAACTTTTCCAGTTCTGTGGCCACTGCTGAGTTTTCCACATTTGCTGGCATATTGAGTGCAGCACTTTCACACCATCATCTTCCAGGATTTGAAACAGCTCAACTGAAATTCCATCACCTCCACTAGCTCTGGTCATAGTGATGCTTTCTAAGGCCCACTTGACTTCACATTTCAGGATGTCTGGCTCTAGGTGAGTGATCACACCATCATGATTATCCGGGTCGTGAAGATCTTTTTTGTACAGCTCTTCTGTGTATTCTTGCCATCTCTTCTTAAAGTCTTCTGCTTTTGTTAGGTTCCTACCATTTCTGTCCTTCATTGAGCCCATCTTTGCATGAAATGCTCCCTTGGTATCTCTAATTTTCTTGAAGAGATCTCTAGTCTTTCCCATTCTGTTTTTCCCCTCTATTTCTTTGCATTGATCACTGAGGAAGGCTTTCTTATCTCTCTTTGCTACTCTTTGGAACTCTGCATTTAAATGGGTATATCTTTCCTTTTCTCCTTTGCTTTTCAATTCCCTTCTTTTCACAGCTATTTGTAAGGCCTCCTCAGACAGCCATTTTGCTTGTTTGCATTTCTTTTTCTTGGGGATGGTCTTGATACCTGTCTCCTGTACAATGTCATGAACCTTCATCAGGCTCTCTGTCTGTGATCACTAATTATACCCACTAAACAAAATAGTTAATAACTACAGAATATTTTGTCATATAAGCATATTTTCAAATATGATTCTTGTGAATACTCTATGCCTTACATTTTTATTCAATGTTATATAACAAGTGTGTTCCTTTGACATCAAGGACATTATATAAATGTTAGTTCAGTTCATTCGCTCAGTCATATCCAACTCTGCAACCCCACGGACCGCCCCACACCAGCCCTCCTTGTCCATCACTAACTCCCAGAGCTTGCTCAAACTCATGCCCATTGAGTCGGTGATGCCATCCAACCACCTCATTCTCCTTTGTCCTCATCTCATCCTGCCTTCTATCTTTCCCAGGATCAGGATCTTTTCCAAGGAGTCAGATCTTCACATCAGGTGGCCAAAGTATTGGACTTTCAGCTTCAGCATCAGCCCTTCCAATGAATAAACAGGACTGATTTCCTTTAGGATGGACTGGTTGGATCTCCTTGTAGTCCCAGGGACTCTCAAGGGTCTTCTCCAACATCATAGTTCAAAAGCACCACTTCTTTGGTGCTCAGCTTTCTATATAGTCCAACTCTCACATCCATACATGACTAGTGGAAAAACCAGAGCTTTGATGAGACAGACCTTTGTTGGCAAAGTAATGTCTCTGCTTTGTTGTCTAGGTTGGTCATAACTTTTCTTCCAAAGAGCAAGTGTCTCTTAATTTCATGACTGCAGTCACCATCTGCAGTGATTTTGGAGCCCCAAAATTTTTTGAATGTTTTGAATGTTGTATGTTAAGGTTTATATGAATCTTTGTATAATATACTGCTACATGGCATACTCTTGGAGAAGGAAATGGCAACCCACTCCAGTATTCTTGCCTGGAGAATCCCAGGGACAGAGGAGCCTGGTGGGCTGCTATCTATGGGGTCGCACAGAGTCGGACACGACTGAAGCGACTTAGCAGCAGCAGCAGCACATGGCATACTGCGTTCTAGTAAACTAGTGGATTCTTTTTGAATATTTACATCTGTGTAACTGACAGTATAAATAAACTTGTTATGAAATTAAGCATTAATAAACATCTGCTATATTTTGTGTCCTTAATGTACACTGTAAGAACAGTTTCTGAAATTTTTTTACTGCATATATGAGCAACTGGATCACAGTGGTTGAATATGTTTTTTATGCACAAAAAATTTTGAATATACATCTTATAAATTGTAAGATAATCCATCATTTCCAAAAATTGAATAAAATTGAATAGCAATATGCAAAGGTAAGATACCATTTTCAACTAAATTATACTTTTATTGCCTTTAAATGTTGAAAAATATTTGTACGACGTTTGGAGTTAAGCTTTATTTGAGACAAAATGAGCACTGCAACCCAGGAAGCAGGTTTCCAGATAGTTCTGAGAAACTGCTCCAAGGAAGCGAGTGGAGGAGCCAGAGTCTATAGAAGTTTTGCAACTAAGGGTGGGTAGTCAGGAACCTCAAAGATGGCTGTTGATTAAAAAAACAAAACAAAACAGGGACCTTGAGGTAAGGAATTTAGTCCTTTTCTGTGTAAGGAAGATGCAAAAGTCTGGGCTCACTGAAATCATTCCTTTGATATGCACCTGGGCTGTGTGAGGGGCTCCCCAGGTGGCGCTAGTGGTCAAGAACCTGCCTGCCACAGCAGGAGATGTAAGGGACCAGGTTTGATTCCGGGTCGGGAAGATCTCCTGGAGGATGGCACAGCAGCCTGCTGCAGTATTCTTGCCTGGAGAAGCCCATGGACAGAGGAGCCTGGTGGCCTATGGCCCATAGGATCACAAAGAGTCGCGCACAACTGAAGGGACCTAGCAGTTAAGATATTCAGTTCCATCATCTTACCAAAACACACCCAGGTTCCCCTTCCTAATCAACTATTCCCACTAACCCTGGGGGCCTTTTATCTGTTTTCTGTGCTTACATTTTGCCTTTTCCAAAATGCCCCACAAATGGAATCATATAGTTTTTTAACTGAGCTATTTGTTTTAGTTGTTGAATCATAATGGTTATTAATATATTCTAGATACTAGACCTTTAGCAGACAGGTAATTTGAAAATATTTTCTCCTATTCAAGGGACTGTCTCTTCACTTTCTTGATAATGTGCTTTTAAGTAGAAAAGTTTTCACTTTCAATAAAGTCGAATTTATCTAATTTTATGTTGTGTTGTTTGTGCTTTGGTATCATACCTAAGTTTTTTACTTTGCTTCCCATTGCTTTTGTTTACTAAAAGGATACTGTCTACACATAATGGCCTGCCTCAAGGAACCCTGCCCCTCTGCCTGAACACCATCCCTTCCTGGAGGCTGACCATTCCAGGAGACAGTTGCAAGGAAAATGGCCTTTTTTCTTTACTTCCTCAGCTCCTCCCCTGCTCCGTTTAATAAAAGAACCTGGCATCTAGACCCCAAATAAAATGATTGTTTTGAAATACTGGTCTGCCGTCTTCTCAGTCTTCTGGCGTTTTGAATAACGTTGTTACTCCTGGCCTCAACAGATCTCCTAGATTGATTGGAGAGTGAGCTGGGCCTCGACAACAGATTCATAACTGCTTTCTTATAAGATTTTTATAGGCTTAACTCTTATATTTACATTTTTGATCCATTGTGACCAAACTTTTCTATGTAGCGAAAAGGAGGGGTTTCTCCTCTTTTGTCTGTGGCTCTCTAGTTTTCCCAGCACAGTTCGTGAAAAAGGGCTATTGTTTCCTCCATTGAATTGACCTGCCACAATTATTTGTCGTTTTTTCCCCTCAGGGGTGCTATGGGTAGTCAGCATCCTTTTTTTTCCTGATATTATCTTTCTTTAAACTTATTTTTTAAATTGGATAATAACTGTTTCACAATGTTGTATCTTTTGTTTTTTATTTGTTTTATACAAA
Organism: Oreotragus oreotragus; assembly: GCA_006410675.1. Classification (NCBI taxonomy): domain Eukaryota; kingdom Metazoa; phylum Chordata; class Mammalia; order Artiodactyla; family Bovidae; genus Oreotragus; species Oreotragus oreotragus. Next base: position 84,558 of record SJYX01010773.1, read on the forward strand.
TTCAAGGGCTTTTTCCTGTTTCCATGGAAAATGTGACTGGGATATTTTAATACATTGAACAGAATCTGAGGAAGGCATTATGTAGTATGGACATTTTAACTATATCAGTTCTTCTGGTCCATGAACAAGGATAGCTGTCCATTTGTTTGTCTCCTTCAATTTATTTTACCACAGTTTTGGAGTTTTCAGTGTAGAAATATTCACATCCTTGGAGAGATCTATTCCTAATTATTTTACTGTTTTTTTTTCCTACTGCAAGCCTTAGTGTTTTATTTCTTTTTCAAATAGCTCATCGTTAGTGCATAAAAATGAAACTGTTTTTATAAGTTGACTTTGTATCCTGCAACTTTACTAAATTCATTGGTAAGTTCTAATAGTTTTTTAGTGGAGCTTTTAGGATTTTCTATATAAAAACTATATAGAAAATGCAAAATTCTAAAACTCCTAAAGGACAACAGAAGAGAAAATCCAGATGACGTTGGATTTGGGTGGCTCAGATGGTAAAGCATCTGTCTACAATGCAGGAGACCCAGGTTTGATCCCTGGGTTGGGAAGATCCTCTGGAGAAGGAAATGGCAACCCACACCAGTACTCTTGCCTGGAAAATCCCATGGACGGAGGAGCATTGCAGGCTACAGTCCATGGGGTCACAGAAGTTGCACATGAGTGAGTGACTTCACTTTCGCTTTCTTTCTTATTTCCCTTTCTTTCTTTTTCTTATTTACTAGGGTATTCTATGCTTTGAATGGCTACACTTGTTTTATTCCTCTCATTCAGATATTTTCCTGCCATTTGCCTCTATGTTATAGCTTTCATCATACTTTTGCTTTTTAGGCAATTATAAAATTCATATATATTTTAAAATTCATATGTATTCACCGTTAACATAATGTTACCATAAATAATGAGCATATGTATCAGTAAATCTTTATCACTTTAAAACATTAAAGATAGCAAATGTTTACTAATTCTTCCCTTTTATTTATATTATCAGCTGTTTGGAAGAAAATATTCAACGTGAGAGCAAATACAGTATAAACATGTAAGAGTACACTGAGCAAGCATACGTAAAAAACACACTGATATATGTAGAGGTGTAGCCAGCGTGGGAGAGTCGGAAGACCCTAAGCTCAGCTGCTTCGTTGGGGAGTCCAAAACTGCAACCATTTACAGAACAGCTATCAATGAAATTGACCTTAAGACTAGCAGAAAAGCATCCCCACAACTAAAGATGTAATGAAAACCGCAGGATGCATAGTGGTGTCCTGTGTCTCCTGCTTTGCAGGCGGATTCTTTACCACTGAGCAACCAGAAAAGCCCAGCAGAAGGAGAGGTTAGGACACATTGAGAGAGTAGTGTTGACATACATGCACCATCCTTTGTAAAACAGACAGCTAGTGGGATGCTGCTGTATAACACAGGGAGTTCAGCGTGGTGCTCTGTGATAACCTAGAGTGGAACAGGGAGGAAGTGGGAGGGAGGCTTAAGAGGGAAGAGATATAGGTATACTTATGGCTGATTCACATTGTATGGCAGAAACCAACAAAACATTGTAAAGCAATTATCCTCCAATTAAAAATACATTTTTTAAAAAAAGGTCTCTCTATTTTTCTGTATTTTCTCTCTCTTCTCCAGTTGGATAACTCTATTGAAAGATCTATGGTCTGTTTCTGCAAGTGGGGGCACCTTGGTCCAGGGGTAAATTCATTTGCAGCTTTGTCCTATGTGGAAAGATCCCCTTTGTACAGTCACAAAAAATTTTGAATATACATCTTATAAATTGTAAGATAATCCATCATTTCCAAAAATTGAATAAAACTGAATAGCAATATGCAAAGGTAAGATACGATTTTCAACTAAATTATACTTTTATTGCTTTTAAATGTTGAAAAATATTTGTACAACATTTGGAGTTAAGCTTTATTTGAGACAAAATGAGCACTGCAACCCAAGAAGCAGGTTTCCAGATAGTTCTGAGAAACTGTTCCAAGGAAGCGAGTGGAGGAGCCAGAGTCTATAGAAGTTTTGCAACTAAGGGTGGGTAGTCAGGAACCTCAAAGATGGCTGTTGATTAAAAAACAAAACAAAACAGGGACCTTGAGGTAAGGAATTTAGTCCTTTTCTGTGTAAGGGAGATGCAAAAGTCTGGGCTCACTGAAATCATTCCTTTGATATGCACCTGGGCTGTGTGAGGGGCTCCCCAGGTGGCGCTAGTGGTCAAGAACCTGCCTGCCACAGCAGGAGATGTAAGGGACCAGGTTTGATTCCGGGTCGGGAAGATCTCCTGGAGGATGGCACAGCAGCCTGCTGCAGTATTCTTGCCTGGAGAAGCCCATGGACAGAGGAGCCTGGTGGCCTATGGCCCATAGGATCACAAAGAGTCGCACACAACTGAAGGGACCTAGCAGTTAAGATATTCAGTTCCATCATCTCCAGGTTTGATTCCGGGTCGGGAAGATCTCCTGGAGGATGGCACAGCAGCCTGCTGCAGTATTCTTGCCTGGAGAAGCCCATGGACAGAGGAGCCTGGTGGCCTATGGCCCATAGGATCACAAAGAGTCGCACACAACTGAAGGGACCTAGCAGTTAAGATATTCAGTTCCATCATCCTACCAAAACACATCCAGTTTCCCCTTCCCAATCAACTATTCCCACTAACCCTGGGGGCCTTTTATCTGTTTTCTATGCTTACTTTTTGCCTTTTCCAAAATGCCCCACAAATGGAATCATATAGTTTTTAACTGAGCTATTTCTTTTAGTTGTTGAATCATAATGGTTATTAATATATTCTAGATATTAGACCTTTAGCAGACAGGTAATTTGAAAATATTTTCTCCTATTCAAGGGACTGTCTCTTCACTTTCTTGATAATGTGCTTTTAAGTAGAAAAGTTTTCACTTTCAATAAAGTCGAATTTATCTAATTTTATGTTGTGTTGTTTGTGCTTTGGTATCATACCTAAGTTTTTTACTTTGCTTCCCATTGCTTTTGTTTACTAAAAGGATACTGTCTACACATAATGGCCTGCCTCAAGGAACCCTGCCCCTCTGCCTGAACACCATCCCTTCCTGGAGGCTGACCATTCCAGGAGACAGTTGCAAGGAAAATGGCCTTTTTTCTTTACTTCCTCAGCTCCTCCCCTGCTCCATTTAATAAAAGAACCTGGCATCTAGACCCCAAATAAAATGATTGTTTTGAAATACTGGTCTGCCGTCTTCTCAGTCTTCTGGCGTTTTGAATAACGTTGTTACTCCTGGCCTCAACAGATCTCCTAGATTGATTGGAGAGTGAGCTGGGCCTCGACAACAGATTCATAACTGCTTTCTTATAAGATTTTTATAGGCTTAACTCTTATATTTACATTTTTGATCCATTGTGACCAAACTTTTCTATGTAGCGAAAAGGAGGGGTTTCTCCTCTTTTGTCTGTGGCTCTCTAGTTTTCCCAGCACAGTTCGTGAAAAAGGGCTATTGTTTCCTCCATTGAATTGACCTGCCACAATTATTTGTCGTTTTTTCCCCTCAGGGGTGCTATGGGTAGTCAGCATCCTTTTTTTTCCTGATATTATCTTTCTTTAAACTTATTTTTTAAATTGGATAATAACTGTTTCACAATGTTGTATCTTTTGTTTTTTATTTGTTTTATACAAATTCAAGGGCTTTTTCCTGTTTCCATGGAAAATGTGACTGGGATATTTTAATACATTGAACAGAATCTGAGGAAGGCATTATGTAGTATGGACATTTTAACTATATCAGTTCTTCTGGTCCATGAACAAGGATAGCTGTCCATTTGTTTGTCTCCTTCAATTTATTTTACCACAGTTTTGGAGTTTTCAGTGTAGAAATATTCACATCCTTGGAGAGATCTATTCCTAATTATTTTACTGTTTTTTTTTCCTACTGCAAGCCTTAGTGTTTTATTTCTTTTTCAAATAGCTCATCGTTAGTGCATAAAAATGAAACTGTTTTTATAAGTTGACTTTGTATCCTGCAACTTTACTAAATTCATTGGTAAGTTCTAATAGTTTTTTAGTGGAGCTTTTAGGATTTTCTATATAAAAACTATATAGAAAATGCAAAATTCTAAAACTCCTAAAGGACAACAGAAGAGAAAATCCAGATGACGTTGGATTTGGGTGGCTCAGATGGTAAAGCATCTGTCTACAATGCAGGAGACCCAGGTTTGATCCCTGGGTTGGGAAGATCCTCTGGAGAAGGAAATGGCAACCCACACCAGTACTCTTGCCTGGAAAATCCCATGGACGGAGGAGCATTGCAGGCTACAGTCCATGGGGTCACAGAAGTTGCACATGAGTGAGTGACTTCACTTTCGCTTTCTTTCTTATTTCCCTTTCTTTCTTTTTCTTATTTACTAGGGTATTCTATGCTTTGAATGGCTACACTTGTTTTATTCCTCTCATTCAGATATTTTCCTGCCATTTGCCTCTATGTTATAGCTTTCATCATACTTTTGCTTTTTAGGCAATTATAAAATTCATATATATTTTAAAATTCATATGTATTCACCGTTAACATAATGTTACCATAAATAATGAGCATATGTATCAGTAAATCTTTATCACTTTAAAACATTAAAGATAGCAAATGTTTACTAATTCTTCCCTTTTATTTATATTATCAGCTGTTTGGAAGAAAATATTCAACGTGAGAGCAAATACAGTATAAACATGTAAGAGTACACTGAGCAAGCATACGTAAAAAACACACTGATATATGTAGAGGTGTAGCCAGCGTGGGAGAGTCGGAAGACCCTAAGCTCAGCTGCTTCGTTGGGGAGTCCAAAACTGCAACCATTTACAGAACAGCTATCAATGAAATTGACCTTAAGACTAGCAGAAAAGCATCCCCACAACTAAAGATGTAATGAAAACCGCAGGATGCATAGTGGTGTCCTGTGTCTCCTGCTTTGCAGGCGGATTCTTTACCACTGAGCAACCAGAAAAGCCCAGCAGAAGGAGAGGTTAGGACACATTGAGAGAGTAGTGTTGACATACATGCACCATCCTTTGTAAAACAGACAGCTAGTGGGATGCTGCTGTATAACACAGGGAGTTCAGCGTGGTGCTCTGTGATAACCTAGAGTGGAACAGGGAGGAAGTGGGAGGGAGGCTTAAGAGGGAAGAGATATAGGTATACTTATGGCTGATTCACATTGTATGGCAGAAACCAACAAAACATTGTAAAGCAATTATCCTCCAATTAAAAATACATTTTTTAAAAAAAGGTCTCTCTATTTTTCTGTATTTTCTCTCTCTTCTCCAGTTGGATAACTCTATTGAAAGATCTATGGTCTGTTTCTGCAAGTGGGGGCACCTTGGTCCAGGGGTAAATTCATTTGCAGCTTTGTCCTATGTGGAAAGATCCCCTTTGTACAGTCTATACTATTTTTCATGACTCCCAGCAATATTTGAGAGTAAATTAGTCCTCACATGATGCCTGCAGACTATATTGTCAAGCGTTCAGATATTTCCAATGGGATAGTGTTTGCTATAAGGCTGGCTATCTGCACAAATGCATGCCAATAATCCTTCCCTACCCAACCCCTCCACTGTCCACACAAGCCAATTTCTCCTCCGTGAGGTGCAGTCTGTTTCCCACTCCCTTGCATCTGTGATGGCCTCATGACGTACTTTGGCCAGTGGAATAATGTGGAAGTATTATATCCTCTGCCCTGTGGATTTAGAGTGAAGTGAAGCAGGAACAACAGTCAGAAGGGGGATATAAAATCAAGAAACAACTGAAATGAGGGATTTTAAATAAATTAATTATGAATGAAGCTACTGACACATATATTGCTTGGCTGTTGTCTCTTGGACTATAAAGTCCAATATCACCCAGATCACTAAATACAACTTGCTCTGACATACCCACAGCCGTGTCCGCATGCTCCGTCAAAGAGTCCCAGAACTATCACTGGCATACTTAACATATCTAATTACATGTACATGCCTGTCTTTCAACAATTTGCATTCAAATGCTGCCATTTCACCTACAACAACCATCTGAATATTTCATTTGCCTCTGTGTCTAAACTGGAATTAAGTTTGTCTAGTCAAGAAACCACTGTATGTCCAGTAGCACATCTAAATCTTTCTTTTCCCATTCTTCACACTTAGAAACATATTATAGTTAGTTATCGTTAAAAATGTGAAGTTTCCCCTCCCATTAGCAAAACCACTAACACCAGTGGTGTTAATACCACCTGGAAATGATTCTCTCACCGTATTTAACAACACCTGTTCTAGTCCTATGCATCCAATTCCAGGTTTGTTTATGTGTTTGTTTGTTTTAACGGACTGCCAGAAGTCCTGCATTTAGCAGCACTCTGGTCCAAACTCTGTCTGATTTTGGTGGATCTGAAGCTGAAAAGACCTTGCCACAGTGAGGAGCATCCTGAGGCTGGTAAATGGACCATCCAAAGACGAAGAACAGGACTCTGCATCCTGGGACTGCAATCACCTTGAGGAAGTCTGGAAAATACCTTTGGAATGCTGCTGGCAGTTCATGAGTGCGTGCACGCTGTGTCACTCCAGTCACGTCTGACTCTGTGGGACACTACAGACTGTAGCCTGCCAGGCTCCTCTGTCCATGGGATTCTCCAGGCAAGAAGAGTGGAGTGGGTTGCTATGTCCTTATCCAGCCAGCCGTTCATAGTCCTGGCCAAATTCTGTAGGTAACGTCCACCGCTCCATGTAAATGATTTTTTCAGCTCTAAGGACTCTTAGACAAACCATGTCCCACCATCCATTTCATCCAACCCATTCCCTTTAACTTTTCCATGGACACTTTCTATGTTGTGTTGCGTCGCTGGAGTCACTCCTTTGGAACACCAGTCACACTTTTACACGCTTTCTTATATTTGCCTCCTCCATGCCTCTACAGGCAGGAAACCAACCAAAAATATTTTCTCAATTCCTTTCAGTGAATGTTCTGACAAAAGTAAGATCTCCTGGAGAGATCGCTTCTCTCTCTTATAAAGGATCCCTTTATAATGATCTTATAAAACATTCCCTATTTCCATTTTGTGTTCCCATCATTGGAGACGATCATCTCAACACACTATCTGATCCCTTTCCCATTCCGGCCCTGACTGCCTCATCAGATGAAAGACTGACCTTGAAGCTCATTGAATCTACCCGGAAAGAAACCCTCTCCTCCCTACCGCCAGCACTGACCCGTTTGGATAAGCACACCCCGTCACCAGTGTGGAAATACAGAAAATAGACATTACTTCTAAATTCTTCCCTCTCTCTCCTCTTCAGCATGTTCTGTCCTTTCAACTCCACCATCTTCTTACGATCCCGCAGCTTCTCCGCCTGTCCAGAGCTTCCACCTTACTGCTCAATCCACACTTCTCCTCGGGAAATCCTCTACTATCTCATCCCATGCCCCCAGGTCCACCCTTGCTCCATCCTGCCTTTGCTCTGTCAATAAAGTCCACATCAACTTTCTGACATAGCAAGATACCTCATTCAACCAGGCCAACTCCCCCTTTCTTCATGTTCTCCTCTAAGTTATATAAGCCTAGGTGTCGCTGCTGGTCAGACCCAAGATGATTCACTTCCTTATAGATAGAATCCACTTTTAGAGGAGTTCAATACTCAATGAACCTTTTATGCATGAAGAAAATCCGCTTGAGGAAAGAGCACTTTACCCTGACGAATTCAATCAGATTGAACAGTAAGAAACCAAGGTGTTCCTTTTACAAGATCCAACCCCTACCAAAAATTAGGAGATCCATTTTCTATAAACTAGAAGCTTTTATTTCATTTCATGAATATTGACTTGAACAGATCATGCTCAAATTTTAGCCATCAATGCCTACTATTAACGAACCTGAGTTTCTATGAAAGTTGCAGTTACCAAAATACATACAATCTAAAAATAGATTTCTAAATTTCAAACATTAAATATAATCCTATCTCACTAAAAAGAAAAACTCATTTATACTGATGCACAATACAAAAACGACAAAGGAAATTGTATTAAAATGATGAAGTAAAAACAAATGATGGAATGGAAATGGTGTGGGGTTTGTTTGGTCTTCTTCCCTGAATGTCCTTCAGCGCACCACTTGTCCATTGTCAATCTTGGTCTCTTGATATGGATAATGGAGTCCTCGAGATTAACTTCCTCGCAGAGCGCTGTGAGCCCTGACCTGTTCCTTCCAGGTCAAGAATCCATACCATCGTCCCCCACCGTGGAAGAGTTTGGATGCGTCCAGGGCGTTCATGTTACTTTGGCAGAAAAAGATTTCCTTCTCCACTTCCTTCCCAGACTGGAGTGTACCTGGAAAAAGTCATGTAGATGGTTTTAGCAGAAAGGCCTTGGAAGCCACAGAAAATACCGCCTAGCCCAATGTTCACACACAGGTGCTTACCAAGAGGAGATGAAACCAGACAAGATCCTCAGTAGAAGCAGACCGTGTGCAGAAAGCTCTTGCCCGTCTTCTGCTCGGCTGCCAGGAGCACCTCGACCAGAGAGTCGTCCAGGTTGTCTGCCTGCTGGAAGCGTTGGCAGAGCTCACAGATGATAAAAGACCCAAGCGTGGCGTCCTCCGCGTTGTCGGCCATGTCCACGTTGATCACGTGCACAGGCTGGCAGGTCTCCTGCTCTCGGACCCACAGCTCCTCCACCACCCTGTCGTAGACGCTCTCCTCACAGGTGAAGATGACGTCAAAGCGATCTCTGCACTCCTGAAATCTTTCCGGGCGAGGCTTGATTCTCTCNCCATTGTGACCGAACTTTTCTATGTAGCGAAAAGTAGGGGTTTCTCTTCTTTTGTCTGTGGCTCTCTAGTTTTCCCAGCACGGTTCGTGAAAAAGGGCTATTGTTTCCTCCATTGAATTGACCTGCCACAATTATTTGTCATTTTTTTTCCCTCAGGGGTGCTGTGGGTAGTCAGCATCTTTTTTTTCCTGATATTATCTTTCTTTAAACTTATTTTTTAAATTGGCTAATAACTGTTTCACAATGTGGTATCTTTTGTTTTTTGTTTGTTTTATACAAATTTGAGGGCTTTTTCCTGTTCCCATGGAAAATGTGACTGGAATATTTCAATGCATTGAACAGAATCTGAGGAAGGCATTATGTAGTATGGACATTTTAACTATATCAGTTCTTCTGGTCCATGGACAAGGATAGCTGTCCATTTGTTTGTCTCCTTCAATTTATTTTACCACAGTTTTGGAGTTTTCAGTGTAGAAATATTCACATCCTTGGAGAGATCTATTCCTAATTATTTTACTGTTTTTTTCTATTGCAAGCATGAGTGTTTTATTTCTTTTTCAAATAGTTCATTGTTAGTGTATAAAAATGAAACCGTTCTTATAAGTTGACTTTGTATCCTGCAAGTTTACTAAATTCATTGATAAGTTCTAATAGTTTTTTAGTGGAGCCTTTAGGATTTTCTATATAAAAACTATATAGAAAATGCAAAATTCTAAAACTCCTAAAGGACAACAGAAGAGAAAATCCAGATGACGTTGGATTTGGGTGGCTCAGATGGTAAAGCATCTGCCTACAATGCGGGAGACCCAGGTTCGATCCCTGGGTTGGGAAGATCCTCTGGAGAAGGAAATGGCAACCCACACCAGTACTCTTGCCTGGAAAATCCCATGGATGGAGGAGCGTTGTAGGCTACACTCCATGGGGTCGCAAATAGTTGGACATGACTGAGTGACTTCACTTTCGCTTTCTTTTGGGATAAAATGATATCCTAATCACTGCAGAACTGAAAACTAAAACAATGAGATGTCATTGCACAGCTAATGAGATGGAGAAAATCCAAAACGTTGATAGCAGCAAATGTTGGTATGGATGTATAGTAACAGGAATTCATTGCTGGCCACCTCACGTGAAGAGTTGACTCATTGGAAAAGACTCTGATGCTGGGAGGGATTGAGGGCAGGAGGAGAAGTGGACGACTGAGGATAAGTTGGCTGGATGGCATCACCAACTCGATGGACCTGAGTTTGAGTGAACTCCGGGTGATGGACAGGGAGGCCTGGCGTGCTGCAATTCATGGGGTCGCAAAGAGTTGGACACGACTGAGCGACTGAACTGACCTGAAGTGACAGCGGTTGTCCTAAATCCTAGGAAGGCGTTCGTGGTTCTTCCTATCAGTCAAGAAAAGCATGCACCAGTGTCAAAAGCAATTTCTGGAAAATATGACTGCCATTTGATAGGGTTCATAAGTTGCAAGAACACGACATTTTCTCCTTTCTCTTTTCTTCAATTAATCAGAATTCTGGAGCGAACCGAGCAGATCCTCCTCCCTTATCTTGTCTCCAAAAGCAGTTCAGTCTGAGCACTCCATACTCAAAAATAGAAGCCTTTTCATTGCTTTTCTCCATTTGCATAGCTGATGAAGCAATCGTACAGATATTATTGGAGTCAGGACTTTTACCACTAAAGAAACTTAATGCTGTCAGTCAAAATGGCGAGGGCAAAGATCTCTTCATGGAGCCACAGACTGAATGTTCTGTCCATTGCAGTGATTCTCTGAGTGTAAAGAGTCCTATGTCAGTAAACAGCCCAAGTCTACTCAAAGTGTGACCCCCAGAACATCAGCATGAACTGAAGGGGAGCTTGTTTAACCTGGGAATTGGACTCCCAGACCACTGAATTGGATTGCAGGGATGTGCACTAAAGATTGAGAGCAAGTTGAGTAATAGCAGAGATTTCACAAACTTGACTGGACCTCGGAAGTCCCTGAGAAGCACACTACCTCTAGATGGGAGGTTGACTATTCTGAAGAGAAAAGCCAGATTAGAGAAAAGGACTCTCAAATATGATGTGAAAATGTTTTTTAATAGTCACTGCCTGAGACCTAACTCATCCTGCCTGGAGAAACAGAGAGAGAGAGAGAGAGAAGAAAGATGTCTGAGCCCAAACTACAGTCATGACACTCCAGGAGGAAGTTATTTCATCACGGTCCTTTCTCTTCCTAGGCTGGCTCTAGGGTCACACAGTGGCGAAGAGCTCTACTTCTGATCTGCTTTGTGTGCTCCTGAATTTATCTCTGAGACTCAGGGTGGGGACGGGGCTTCTTGCTCAGCATGCCAGCACGGTGGCCGCCGACTGCTGAGCTCTTCGTGCTAGAGCAGCGCTCCTGTGTCACCCCATAAGCCTTCCTGATGCCTGCAGTGCTGGCAGAGGAGACCTTACAGGGCAGGGCTTCCTTCACTTTCTGCCAATTCTGAGCCCTATTTACCTGGACACCGTCCCTGTTTTTTCACCTTGAGATAACCTTGAATATGTTTTCATTTATATGAAAATTGATTTCCTTTAGAGTCAGTCCTCTTTTGAATGATGTCAACATCTTTTTTAATGATTACTACCTCTTTTCTTTAAAAAAAAAAAAAAAAACCAATCCTGTAGACAAAATCTCTCCTCAGTTATCTTCTGTCTTTCTGGACTTACCGCTCTGAGGAAGCCCATATTCTGTCAATTTTGGATGTAAAATCACTAGATACAGGTCAAATACTTAACAAACCCTACAAGTGCACACATCACCCATTCAACACCAACAAAACTTGGTATTGTCACTTCTTCCCCAACGGCCTTTGTTTGCACACTCCCCTGTGACAGCATCTTCCATACTTCCACCCAGATCTCTGCCACTACATCAAAATCCACAGCAGAATATTCACCAACCTTCAACCATCCATCTTCCAATCCTTTATTTTTTTCAATTCTAATAGCTCTTAGACAAACTATGCTTCAGCATCCATTTCATCCAGTTCCATTCCCTTTCTTTTTCCATGGATGCCTACTATGTTAAGAAGCATTACTATAGTCGCTCCTGTGTAACATCTACAGCACTTTGAACCAGTTGCACTCTCTCATATTTGCCTCCTGCATATCCCTACGGACAGGAATTCAACCAACAGCTTTTTCTGCATGTGGATTTTTTGGCAAAATAAGTTCATCTGGACAAATCATTTCTCTTTCTTTCAAAGGGCTCCTAAATCTCCCTACTTCAGTTTTGTGGTCCCATCATTGGAAAAGATCATCTCGACCTACTCTCCTCCTCCCTCTCCATTCCTGACTGTGACTGTCCACCCTCAGGTGAGAGACTGATCTTGAATACACTGACTCTACCAGGAAAGAAAACCGTCATTTCCCACCACTGCCCCCTTCCGATATAGATGCCCCTGCTCACATGTGGGGAAAGACAGAAATTGAGAGTGCTTCTATATCCCTCCCTCCCTCTTCTCTTCATCAAGTCTTGTCCTTTCAATTCCAACACCTCCCTCAGTTCCCACAGCTTCTCCCCTATGCAGAGCCTCCTCCCTACTCCTCAGTGCACTCCTGTCCTCAGGATGTCCTGGACTCCCTGATCCCTCCAGATCCATGGCCCTCCATCCCACCTGCACGGATAACAAAGCCCACACTTACTTTCTGATAGTGAGTAAACCTCTTCACCGTCACAACTACCTCTCCTTTATTTTCTCCTCTGAGTCACACAGGACGTGGTGGCAGAGCTGGTCAGACCCAAGAATGTTTCACTGCCGTTCAGTGAGGATCCATATTCGGAGGAGAACAAAACAAAACAAAAACAACGAATGTATGAAGCCCAAGTCAATTCTGAGGAAAAAGAATGCTTTTCCATATGGGATTTGTAGGCTGTGAAAAAAAGAAATCCAGACACCAAGCTGGAGAGAACCATGCCCTACAAAAAATGAGAAGACACCTTTTTTTAAATTCAAGGTTTTTTTAATTTAATTTTTTTAATTAAAATAAGCTACATAGTTCAAAAGACAGGGTTTGGATTTAGTAATACATGCAACCACGAACTATACAGAATCATAATTTTATTTCATAAATAAGCTATTGGATTAAACAAATCACGTTTGGATTTTCCCCTAAAAGTGCTACACATGAGCTACCCTGAGTTTCTAACAAAGCAGGCATTCGCCAAAGGCATACAATCTAAAAGCAAAAATATTTCCAGTTCCATATCGTTTCCACTCAACGTATTCCCATCCCACTGAAGAAAAAACAAGCCATCGTACCGACACACCACGCCAAAAGGACAAAAGGAAATTAGTATCCATATAGATCAATCAAAGAGACACTGTTCCTTTTTCTCAGCATATCCTTCAATGCAGTGCTTGTCCCGGGCTCTGTCATCAGCCTTGATTGTCCCTCCAGAAAAGAGAGTCCTCGAGATTAACCTCCTTGCAGAACCCTGTGAGCACTGAGTTCTTCCTTCCAGGTCCAGTTCCACACCATCGTTCCCCACATTGGAAGGGCTGGCATGTCTACTGGTGTTCGACTTTCCCCGAGCCCTGCGATGCGATGCTCTC
>SJYX01010773.1:107405-155511 GCA_006410675.1 Oreotragus oreotragus
AGTGATGCTTTTGAACTGTGGTGTTGGAGAAGACTCTTCAGGGTCCCTTGGACTGCAAGGAGATACAACCAGTCCATTCTAAAGGAAATCAGTCCTGAATAGGACTGATGCTGAAGCTGAAACTCCAATACTTTGGCCACCTTATGTGAAGACTGATTCATCTGAAAAGACCCTGATGCTGAGAAAGATCAAGGGCAGGAGAAGAAGGGGACAACAGAGGATGAGATGGTTGGATGGCATCACCAACTCAATGAACATGGGTTTGGGTGGACTCCGGGAGTTGGTGATAGACAGGGAGGCCTGGTGTGCTGCGGTTCATGGGGTCGCAAAAAGTCGGACACAACTGAGCAACTGAACTGAACCGAACTTTGAGAAAATACACAGGAATTCATTATATATATCTTTCTTTGGAGCTCTGGAAAATCTGCTTCAAAGCTTTGAAAGCCCGGGTTTTCAACTTTAACAGTAATTTCTTGTTCAACCTCCTAAGTTGAAGGACAGTCAGAGAGTTGAAAGAGAAGCTCTCATGTTAGGATATCACCCAGTATAGAGTTGGAATAGTGCAGTGAGCAGAAATACAAGAAAGTCAATATTTTCATGCAATAAAAACATTTCCCTACTTGTTTGAGGCCCAAAATGAAAAATTTCTGAAACAACATAGATATACCAATGAATACACCAGCATTCCAACATTTAACTTTTTTTTTTTCTAATTTTGCCTTCCACATTAAACACTGTCATTTTGTACAAGGAATTAATCTAAATTGACCACAAGTATTCAGAATTATTTTTTTCTGTCAGCTTTCTCCTCAGCTTCCTGAGTTCCAAACACTCTTATCCCTGAAAAGATCCTTGAGACACTGAAGTGGATTCTAGCCCATAGTTCAGATTTTAACCTCAGAAATAAGGCCAGATCTAGCTGGAAGACAGTCTTGGGGTAAAAGAATGAGGAACGGTAGCCACTGTATGTTACCGTTCATGGTCCCTCAGATCTGAATGATAAGTGGCCACCTGAGAAAACAACGTTTTGGGGCATGAAAAGGCTTGGGTTTCCTCTACCTGAATCTATGTTTCCCAAAGGGAAAAGGAGGGGGAGTATAAATTAGGAGTATGGGATTAACAGATACAAACTACTATGCAGAAAATAAACAAGCAACACAAATTTACTATATGCCAGAGGGAACTATATTCAATAGCTTGAAATAACCCAAAACAGAAAATAATCTGGAAACATGTATATGTATGTATACAACGGCACCACTTTGCTGTACACCTGAAAACTTACACGATATTTTAAATCAACCAGACTTCGGGTTTTTTGTTTTTGTTTTTTCTTTTTTAGGAATAAATTTTCATTTTATTATTTTTTTAATTTAAATTTTTTTAATTTTTATTTTTACTTTATTTTATTTTACAGTACTGTATTGGTTTCGGAATACATTGACATGAATCTGCCACAGGTGTACATGAACTCCCAAACATGAACCCCCCTCCCACCTCCCANGACTGGAATGCTAAAGTAGGAAGTCAAGAAACACCTGAAGTAACAGGCAAATTTGGCCTTGGAATGTGGGATGAAGCAGGGCAAAGACTAATAGAGTAGCAAATTACATTAAGTCCCCTACATATGAACCTTCAAGTTGCGAAAATTCACAGATGTGAGCAGGCGTGCCAACTGCTCACATGCTTGTATGCCAGCTGTTGTACTATACTTTTCAAGGTGCCATCTGTACCTTTTAATCTGTAAGATTAAAAATGTTTTCTTTAACTTTTGTGTTTGCTTTTTTAATGTACATATTATTTTTGTGGAAACTATTATAAACCTGTTGCAGTATAATACTATTAGGCTTCCCAGATGGTGCCAGCAGTAGTAAAGAACCTGCCTGCCAATGCAGAAGACGCGAAAGACCAGATTTGAGCCCTGGATCAAGAAGATCCCTTGGAGTAGGAAATGGCAACCCACTCAGCATTCTTGCCTGGGAAATTCCATGGGCAGAGGAACCTGGCCATAGCGTCACAAAGACTCGCACATGAGTGAGCATGCATGCACTCCAGAGAGATAGGCTAACTTTGCTGGAGTTAGGAACAAATTGGTCTTATGAACATCCTCCCAGAATGGAACTCATTTGTATGTAGGGGACTTACTGTACCCCAGACTAGGTGGTATAAGCAGCAGATATTATTCACATTGGAAGGCTGGGAAGTCCAAGGATCAAGGTGCTGGCCTATCTACCACGTGGTTTGCTGATGGCGGTCTTGTATCCTCAGACAGCAGAGAACAGAGACGCTTTCTCATAACTCTTCTTATGAAAGCACTGATCCCATCCATGAGGGCTGCACACTCCTGACCTCGTCACTTCCTGGAGGTCCCAGCTCCTAACGCTGTGTGGTCAGCAGCAGTCAGCCACTGGTGGTCTGCTGCTCAGAGCTCACTGCTCAGGACTCCTCTGTCCTTGCGTTTGTGCTTCCTCTAAGCTTTCACAGCCTCTGACACACATGACCTCATGAGAGTTGCCTATGATTGTTCCTTTGTGTCTTTTTGTTTGTTTTGGTGGCACTCCTGTAGCATACAGGATCCTAGTTCCTCTATCAGGGATAAATCTCACGTCCCCTGAATTGGAAGCATGGAGTCTTAACCACTGGACTGCCAGGGAAATTCCTCCTCTGTGTCTTTTAATTTCTCCTCCCTACTGACTAATTGACTTGCTCTCTGAATCTTTAGTTCACATTTTGAGAGGGGAGTCTAACAATTCAGTCATATCCATGTCTCTAAGAGGCAGCGTCCTCTGTGGACTGGCTGCCAAGGCCTCTGGTCTAATCAGCTGTGGCCAAGGAGGCCAGGTCACATGGTACCAGCAGGGCACAGTTTAGAAGAACTGTTTTGGAGAAAGGCTGTGGGTGTGCAAGGTTTTTGAGGCTTAGCCTTCATAGAAATTCTCAGTAAGGACTACAGAGTTTC
Source organism: Oreotragus oreotragus (assembly GCA_006410675.1). Lineage (NCBI taxonomy): Eukaryota > Metazoa > Chordata > Mammalia > Artiodactyla > Bovidae > Oreotragus > Oreotragus oreotragus. Next base: position 110,365 of record SJYX01010773.1, read on the forward strand.
TAGCCTGGTTCACTACAAGAGTGAACGAGGAGCCGTGGAGAGCCTAAGGTAAGGAGCAAGTTGGTTTGGTGAATGGAGAAGTTTGAGGTGCATAAAAGAGAGACAGTCACACAGAGGGAGAGGTCTGGAGGAAGTGAGAAATGCAGGCCTGAAATTCAAAAGAGGTCAGCTTCAAGGGAGAATTGGTGATGAACACCAAAGTGGTCATAGAAGTCTTCAGAATGGGGTGCTCTGGATTGGGTGAGATGGAGTGAGTCACCTCTGGAGATAGGGAGGCTAGGGAGACACCGGCTGACTCTTTGTCCCTCTCTTCAGGGAACTCCTCCTACAATTTCCCAAGGATTCATTATATCAATGGTTGAATGGCTTCCCACTTTTCTCTCTATCCCTCACAGCAATATTTTCTGGTCCTTTCTCAAGGTACCATAACTTTGGGAGGCTGGACGGATCTGGCAATGCCCAATGCACTCTTACAAATCAGTTTGAGACAAACATTGCAATAACGCTCACACAGTAGAGGCTCCCCTTCTTCCATTTGGTATCTCTCAGTTAGGAAGCTGACATACATATGGCGTTCTAAGATAACCTCTCTGGAGATTATGTAAGCAATGAATCCTATACTGGGAAAATTCATACAACTCTGCACATGAATTTGAACTCTTTTCTTCCCTGCTTCCTCTGGCTGGTTCCTTTCCTGAAAGGATGTAATTAGCAGTGAAGTCAATAAAATCTGGCTTTTTGCAAACTCATCCATAAACTGTTACCTAACAGTGTTAAACAGCTCTTAGCACTTATTGAGCAATGCACACTCATACTCACACTCACAGTTAGGCAGGCTCCTTGATTTTCTCATCTCAGGTAGCCAGTTATGGACTAGTTTAAAGGCAGAACAACTAGGCACAAGCCAGCTACTTTCATGGGACCACACAGGCAGCCATTCTCAGATACAGGGGCTTGCTGAAAGGGAGGGCAGGGCTGGGATGCTCAGAGCTTCTCAAACAAAGTGTCTGGAGAGCCTGGGGCAGGGGTAGAAAGAGAATCTATCTCTCTCTCTCTTCCCTGCACTTCCTATCCCAAATATACATCAGCTCTCTCTTCTACCTCTAGGAAGCTTCCATTAATCTATGTCTTTAAAAAATAGTTTGAATTTAACTTGGAATATGGACAATCTTTGGCTGTATCAGCCAGCATAGGCTGGATTATGCTGTGATAACAAATAACTTTACAATCTCAAGGGCTTATAATAAGCCACAAAGATTTATTTCTTGCTCAAGCATTATTACAACCATCTCAGATAAGGTGTAAGCAGAAGACCCGGGTTCGATTCGTAGGTTGAGAAGATCCCCTGGAGAAAGAAATGGCAACCCACTCCAGTGTTCTTGCCTGGAGAATCCCATGGACAGAGGAGCCTGGTGGACTACGGCCCATGGGGTCACTAGAGTCGGCCACGACTGAGTGATTAAGCATAGCACACAGATACACTGAGCTTGAGTTCTGTGTTNCCCTGGGATTTTCCAGGCAAGAGTGCTGGATTGGGGTGCCATTGCCTTCTCTGATGCTATACACTAGGTTCTCATTAATTATCAGTTTTGTACATAGTAGTGTATATATGTCAGTCTCAATCTCCCATTTCTTTCACCCCTCCTTTCCAGAAACAAAAACACAGATATAGATAGAGAAGAAATGTGAAAAGTGAAAGTGAAAGCCACTCAGTCATATCCAACTTATTGTGACCCCTACAGTTCATGGAATTCTCCAGGCCAGAACACTGGAGTGGGTAGCCTTTGCCTTCTCCAGGGGATCTTCTGAACCCAGGGAACAAACCTAGATCTCCGGCGTTGCAGGTGGATTCTTTACCAGCTGAGCCTCAAGGGAATATCGAGAACAAATGTAAGGACTATGTTTAAATAAAGTTATAAATACATCCCACTCAGTAAGGCTCCCTAATGGGTCTGAAGGTTCTTTATTTTTCTCAGGCCAATTTCAAGATAAGATAACCTGCTAAAGATACTCCAGATAATGTGTGCCTCCTGAAATTAGCAATAAGTGACATAAAGTCCATAACTTTGAAATACAAAGATGACCTCGTATTTTGAGCCCGAGACTGTTTCATTCATAGTTCAGTTCAGTTGCTCAGTTGTGTCCGACTCTGTGAGACCCCATGAATCGCAGCACGCCAGGCCTCCCTGTCCATCACCAACTCCCAGAGNTTGGACTGCAAGGAGATCAAGCCAGTCAATCCTAAAGGAAATCAACCCTGAATATTCATTGGAAGGACTCATGCTAAAGTTGAAACTCCAGTACTTTTGGTCACCTGATGCAGAGTAATTGGTAAAAACCTTGACGCTGGGAAAGATTGAGGGCAGGAGGAGAAGGGGTTGAAAGAGGATGAGATAGCTGGATGGCATCACTGACTCTATGGACATGAATTTGACCAAACTCCGGGATATGGTGAAGGACACAGAAGCCTAGCATGCTGCAGTCCATGGGGTCACAAGGAGTCAGACATGACTGAGGGAATGAACAACAATATTATAACTTCTATATGCAGAATATTTCATAGTTGTATTAGGTATTTATCATTTTTCTCTGTCCACAACAAATGTGTATTCACATAATAGCATTTTGGATATCTTGCTTCTGCCCATTATCAGACCATATAGAGCAGTGGTTGGATCTAACCCTGGCTCTGGACTTGCAAGTGCCTCAGGTCTTGCCCATCAAAGCATCACACCTGTTGAACAGAGCGATTTAATTTAGGGAATCCAAGCTAATCAATCAAGGCCAAACTTGGAACTTGGAACTCAATCCCAAGTGTATTTTATTATTTGACACGACTGAGCAACTGAACTGACTGACTGACTGACTGAACTAAAATGGATGGGAAGGGCAAATTTAATTCAGATAAACATTATATCTACTACTGTGGGCAAGAATCCCTTAGAAGAAATGGAGTAGCCCTCATAGTCGACAAAAGAGTCCAAAAGGTAGCAATCTCAAAAATGACAGAGTAACTTAGGTTCATTTCCAAAGCAAACTATTCAGTATCACAGAAATCCAAAACCAAGCCCCAACACTAAAGCCAAAGAAGCTGACGCTAGATGGTTCTGTGAAGACTTACAAGACCTTCGAGAACTAATACCAAAAAAGATGTCCTTTTCACCATAGGGGACTGGAATGCAAAGGTAAGAAGTGAAGAGACACCTGAAGTGTGAGGCAGGTTTGGCCTTGGGAAAAGCCAACAGTTTTGCCAAAAGAACACACTGGTCAGAGCAAACAGCCTCTTCCAACAACACAAGAGACCACTCTACACCTGGACATCACCAGATGGTCAATACTGAAATCAGAGTGATTACATTCTTTAGCCAGCAAAAACAAGACCAGGAGCTGACTGTGGCTCAGATCATGAAAACTTTATTGCAAAATTCAGACTTAAATTGAGGAAAGTAGGGAAAACCACTAGGCTACTCAGGTATGACCTAAATCAAATCCCTTATGATTATACAGTGGAAGTAACAAACAGACTCAAAGGACTAGATATGATAGACAGAGTGCCTGAAGAACTATGGACAGAAGTTTGTAACATTGTACAGGAGGCAGTGACCAAAACTATCCTCAAGACAAAAAAATGCAACAAGGCAAAAAGGTTGTCCTAGGAAGCTTTACAAGTAACTGAGAAAAGAAGAGAAGGGAAAGGCAAAGGAGAAAAGAGAAGATATACCCATTTAAATGCAGAGTTCCAAGGAATAGCAAAGAGATAAGACAGCCTTCTTAAGTGAACAATGCAAAGAAATGGAGGAAAACAATAGAATGGGAAAGACTAGAGATTGCTTCAAGAAAAATCAGAGATACCAAAGGAACATTTCAGGCAAAGAAGGGCAAGACCAAGGACAGAAACATCATGGATCTAACATAAGCAGAAGAGTTTAAGAAGAGGTGGCAAGAACACACAAAAGAACTGTACCAAAAGGTCTTAATGACCTGGACAACCATGATGGTGTGGTCACTCACCTGAGAGCCAGATATCTTGGAGTGTGACATATAGCGGGCCTTACAAAGCATTACTACAAACAAAGCTAGTGGAGGTGGTGGAATTCCAGCTGAGCTATTTCAAATTCTGAAACATGATGCTGTCAAAGTGCTGCACTCAATATGCCAGCAAATTTGGAAAACTCAGCAGTAGCCACAGGACTGGAAAAGATCAGTTTTCATTCCAATCCCAAAGCAGGTCAGTGCAAAAGAATGCTCAAACTACCACATGATTTCATTCATTTCACATCCTACCAAGGTAATGCTCAAAATCCTTCAAATAAGGCTTCAACCATAAGTGAATCAAGAACTTCCAGATGTATAAGTTGGATTTAGAAAAGGCAGAGGAACCAGAGATCAAATTCCAACATCTGTTGTATCATAGGAAAAGCAAAGGAATTCCAGAAAAACGTCTATTTCTGCTTTATTGACTATACCAAAGCCTTTGACCACATGGATCACAATAAACTGTGGAAAATTCTGAAAGAGATGGAAATACCAGACCACCTGACCTGCCTCCTAAAAACTTGTCTGCAACAAAAGAAGCAACAGTTAGAACCAAACATGGAACAATGAACTGGTTCAAAATTGGGAAAGGAGTACTTCAAGGCTGTATAATGTCACCCTGCTTATTTAATTTATATGCAGAGTACATCATGTGAAATGCTGGGCTGGATGAAGCACAAGCTGGAATCAAGACTGCCAGGAGGAATATCAATAACCTAAGATATGATGACACCACCCTTATGGCAGAAAGTGAAGAGGAACTTGACGGGGTCCAGCCCCGGTGGATCCAGGGAATTCGAAGCACGGATGGAGTCAGCAAGGAAAAACTTATTTATTTAGAAATATAAAGAGAGATTAGGAAAGAATAGTGTAGTAGGAAAATAAGTGGAGAAAAGAGGCTGAATAACTTGGTTTATGTGGAAAACCAATAACGTTCCAAGACAAGGAACTTGCACCATCTACGTAGGCCACCAGCGCCCACTTGAACAGTGGGAGGTGCCCTGCCTTTGGCTTCCTCTTGCATGGGTCTTAGAAACCAGGGCAAATAAGTAGACATGGTGAGCCTCCATGCTCCAAATGGGAATTCAGCCAGAAAAGGGAGAAAAGAACAACATGGGGGAGCCAGCCAAGCATCGTTGCCAGACCCACAACTTTATTTTCAAAAGCAGCTTATATACCCCGAGTTATACATAAAGAAATAATGGAATATGCAGAGTTATGCAGGGGCAGCAGTCCTGACCCTTATTGAGACCAGGCTTTCTTTTTGCATACCTTCCCATATACAAAAGGTCTTAGGTGGTTTTACATCATCTTCTGGCCAAGGGGCCTGTTAACATTTTTATGGCTCTTTTCCTAGATAAATGTCTATCAACCAGAAAACTCTTTTTCCCTTGAAGTGTTTTTTCTTTAATCTGCATCACCCTCAAAGTACTAAATAAAGTTACATTCCTGTAGAACAAAGGTACAGTGGGTTATAACAAAGAAAGTACTTAACTCAAAGATCTAATGTTGCTAATACCAGGGCTACTACCTGTTTTTTCTATATACCTACTATATATACAAATAAAAGATATGAAAACTTGGCAGCAAGTATTGGCTCAACAAATGAAACCCTTAGTCAGTCCTATTCTAATGATTTTGACTCCTCGGAAGCCCCTACATTCCTAGGATGTTTTAAGCTTCCTTTGCCTCTCGAGGTTGGGAAGCCGCAAACAATCACATGAGCAGCTGTGAGTCTAGCAGGCAGGCTAGAAAGCCATCAGAGGAGTTTTGGGATTGAAACACTCTTGTTATGCTCAGGAGACTTATTATCTAAAAGCTCTACATTAACTTTTTCCAGAAAAAGGTGGTGGGGGGACAGCCCCCTGTTAATGTCGAAGAGTAGGTGGAAAGCATAACACAGTAAAGCAGGCAGACTCTGGTTTGGGGGCAGATGCACGAGCAGATCCAGCGAGGCTCCCTTAAGGCCCAACTCACCTTTGCCCGTCGGACCCCTTAACCTCATGACCTTTGCCACAGGTGGGACTCCTCATGCTGGCTTCCGGCAGGAACTAAAGAGCCTCTTGATGATAGTAAAAGAGGACAGTGAAAAAGCTGGCTTAAAACTCATCACTTCATGGCAAATAGAAGGAAAAAATTGGAAACAGTGACAGACTTTATTTTCTTTGGCTCCAAAATCACTGCAGATGGTAACTGCAGCCATGAAATTAAAAGACACTTGCTACTTTGAAGAAAAGCTATGATAAACCTAGACAGTGTATTAAAAGGCAGAGACATCACTTTTCCAACTAAGGTCTGTGTAGTCAAAGCTATAGTTTTTCAAGTAGTCATGTACAGATGTGAGAGAGGACAAAGAAGGCTGAGTGCTGAAGAACTGATGCTTTCCAACTGTGGTGCTGGAGAAGACTGTTGAGAGTCCCTTGGACTGCAAGGAGATCAAGCCAGTCAATCCTAAAGGAAATCAACCCTGAATATTCATTGGAAGGACTCATGCTAAAGTTGAAACTCCAGTACTTTTGGTCACCTGATGCAGAGTAATTGGTAAAAACCTTGACGCTGGGAAAGATTGAGGGCAGGAGGAGAAGGGGTTGAAAGAGGATGAGATAGCTGGATGGCATCACTGACTCTATGGACATGAATTTGACCAAACTCCGGGATATGGTGAAGGACACAGAAGCCTAGCATGCTGCAGTCCATGGGGTCACAAGGAGTCAGACATGACTGAGGGAATGAACAACAATATTATAACTTCTATATGCAGAATATTTCATAGTTGTATTAGGTATTTATCATTTTTCTCTGTCCACAACAAATGTGTATTCACATAATAGCATTTTGGATATCTTGCTTCTGCCCATTATCAGACCATATAGAGCAGTGGTTGGATCTAACCCTGGCTCTGGACTTGCAAGTGCCTCAGGTCTTGCCCATCAAAGCATCACACCTGTTGAACAGAGTGATTTAATTTAGGGAATCCAAGCTAATCAATCAAGGCCAAACTTGGAACTTGGAACTCAATCCCAAGTGTATTTTATTATTATTTTAGGAAACAGAAATGTTTGTCCTGAAAGGGGGAGAAAGGTAGAGAGAGTGCAGTTAGTTGGCCTGCCTGAAATGAAGCTAATGCAAAAATAAGGAGGAAAAACAGCTAAGAGTTAATGAGAGACTAAGTCTTGAGGATCTTATTTTAGCTCAGATAAGTTTTGCCTGAAGCCTGACCTATGCCTGGAATTTTTAGTTATCAGAGTCCAGTTTATGGACTTCTTCCCTTTAAGCCAGCTTATATTACATGCAATGAAGAGTCCTCACTATACAATTTTATTAAACTTTCACTAGCTTCATTCAAGCCACACTTTTCAGACAAATCATAATGCAGACTTTTCAAAGAAAGCTAATTTTACTGAGTTTTCTATAAATGGGTACACTGGATATATATCATCATAGTGGAGATATTTTTCCTTCTAAGGAAAAACCAGAGTAACAATATGAATCATTTAGAGAATTTGATCTTTCCAAATCTTAAATTCAACCAAAAAGGTTGCTTTGATACACATCTGATTTTTTAAGACAGCATTAAAAATTTTTAGTTATCAAGCCAAAGAATATCTTTTTGATAATAATGAGGCCATTCTGAATTTCTATTTAAAACAAAAATCAGAAGACTATACATTAGACATCACAGCTTTATTCAAAACATGTAAAACCTTCTCAATTGCTGTTTTACTTTACAATATGACAAGTCCTCCCTTGTTTGCATTCTAAAGGGAATGGGGTATGGAGAAATGCTATCCTCTCTATTCTAAAAAGGAAAATATTTGCATCTACTCATAATTTTCTGTCAAGCTAAGAAAAAGGATCATTCTCATTCTTTATGTTCTCTCCAAAGCTGGCACAGAATGTGTGGCAAACTGAAAAAAAAGTGTTTAGAAGAGCTCGTTTTCATGCACTACAGAGTCTAACCTTGTCTCTAAGAGCCAAGGTTGATGTGTCCCATGCCAAATTAAATCTAAGATGTATGCAGGAATGAAAAGGGTAGCATTCCATGAAAAATTCCACTTTTCAGTTAAAGTAGCTAAGGTTTATTAAATATGCAAAAATTACAATGTCAATGTAACTTTGCAAATTAGGGTTTTCTTTCTAAATGTTTAAGCACTGTACTGTAAAGAATGAAACAGCTGAAGACTTTCACAGCTTGTTACCTATATATTTCCTCAAAGAACCTGCACTAATAAATAAGCCATACATTTCCCAAAGATAAGGGATTTTTGTTCATATTCCAGTGAGCAGTTTACTGAATCTATTTGAACAAATTGTCTTTGTTCAGTGACCCTGACTAATTCTCCTGCTAGTTGGATCACTGTTACAAACACTGGTGCCCTATGATTCACTAGCATCATATCTTTGAGCTGCTGTATCCTCACCACGCCACTGATCACTGAGCACAGAGATGTTTTCAACTGGAGTAAAATGCATCACATATTTTAAAATGGAGATTTGCAAAGGCTTAAGGATGTAAAAGGCAATAATATAAAAGGTCTGAAGTAAGCATGCATTGATATTTGAGTACAGCGCCAATAGTTGATTTTTCCTTTTTTTAATATAAATTTATTTATTTTAATTGGAGGTTAATTACAATATCGCATTGGCTTTGCCATACCTCAACATGAATCCACCACATGTTTACATGTGTTCCCCATCCTGAACCCCCCTCCTTCCTCCTCCTTCCCTGTATCATCCCTCTGGGTCATCTCAGTGCACCAGCCCCAAGCATCCAGCATCATGCATCGAACCTGGACTGGCGATTCATTTCATATATGATATTATACATGTTTCAATGCCATTCTCCCAAATCATCCCATGCTCTCCCTCTCCCACAGAGTCCAAAAGACTGTTCTATACATCTATGTCTCTTTTGCTGTCTCACATACAGGGTTATAGTTACCATCTTTCTAAATTCCATATATATGTGTTAGTATACTGTACTGGTGTTTTTCTTTCTGGCTTACTTCACTCTGTATAACAGGCTCCAGTTTCATCCACCTCATTAGAACTGATTCAAATGTATTCTTTTTAATGGCTGAGTAATTCTTTTTAAGCGACTTTTAGGTTTTTTGATGATAATGAGGTTTCATTGGAAAACTACAGAAAATATACAAAAGTATACAAAATAGAAATCACCTATAATCCTACAGCCAAAAATAGTAAAATTCTAACAACCAACAATTCTTCCCCAAATGTTAAATTCTAAGGTGAGCCAGGGGGATTTCTTCCAGACTTTTTAATAGGCAAATAAATGGATAACTTTATTTTCCACACTAAGATCTTATTCTAAATGCCATTTTTTATTCTTTGTTTTTACGAACAGAATTATAAACATTTCCTTACATCATTGATTACAAAATATGATCATTGACAGCTGTATAATATTTTATAAACCCTTTCATTTAAAAAAATTTTTCCTGAAGACCTGATGCTGGCCAGGCACTATGCTAATTTCTTAGTACCAATTTCTGAATGGATCCCAATGGAAAAACAGACCCTAAACCCTAAAGTGTTAATTACAAACCTGAATACTTCAATAGCCATTTTTTAAGACACCCAAGGTCCTATGAGAGGAAATAAGACAGGAGCTCAGACTAATCTGGAAAATCAGAAAATGGTTTTCTGGGAAGGACAATTTAAAATGGGACCTGATGGATGAGTACAAATCAGCCCAGTAAAGAGAAGACAGGAAAGTAAGCAAACAAAACAAGATGTGTGAAATACTTAAACTGAGAAAGGACTCCTGAGTGTTAGAGGAACAACAGAAAGATGCGAGTAACGGGACAGTAGGAAGCTGGCAGGGACTGGGGGAGTTTGGCAAGAGATCAGGCTGCCTGGTAGTCAGGGTCAAAGCTCCCAAGGTCTGTTAGGGCATGTTAAGGATTGTGGGTTTTATCCTAACTGTAATGCAAAACTAAATAAATGGATTTACACCAAAGTGATATGATCGGATTTGCATTTTAAAAAGACCTCTGCGACTGCTGGGCAGAAAATAAATTATAGGAGAGAAAAGTAGAAGCTGCGAGACAATAAGAGAGCAATTATAATACTTCAGTTAGAGCTATTGGTTAGGATTAAGACAGAGAAATGGGAAAAGGCAGAAACAGACATTTCAAAATATCTCTGGCGGCTCAGTCAATAAAGAATCTGCCTGCAATGCAAGAGACCGCCTCCAATGCCAGAGGCCTAGGTTCAGTCCCCGGGTTGGGAAGATCCCCTGGAGAAGGAAATGGCAACCCACTCCAGTATTCTTGTCTGGGAAATCCTTTGGAGAAAAGAACCTGATGAGCTACAGTCCATGGGGTTGCAAAAGTGGGACATGACCTAGCAGCGAAACAACAGAGCTATTGGTTAGGATCAAGGCAGAGAAATGGAAAAAGATAGAAACAGGCATTTCAAAATATATATTGGAAGTAGAATAAACAGGACTTGGTGGTGAACTCATTCTGGGAGGTAAGTAAAAGGCTGATGTGTAGGAAAACTCACAGCAGGAGAAACTAAGCAATGAAGGCCTCATTTGCTAAACTGGGAAAGACTGATTAAGAAGTGAATGTGAAGGGGACAATCAAGAGTTCAGTCAGGAAGACAACAAATCTAAGCTACCCGTGAGATACCAAAGTGAAGACGTAAAGCTGACAGTTGGATGAACAGAGAAGTTTGGCCCTTAGGAAAGGATGTGTGTAGAAGATTAGATTTTGAAGTCATTAATAAGTAGATAATATCTCATGTCCTCAGAATCAGTGAAATATTTTAGGAAGAGTATGTAAAGCAAAGACGTACAGTAGGAACTCAGATATCAAAAAGAGACAAAGTTTTAGACAAAAATATTTTTTATTAGGAATGGCCAGAAAGGCAAGAGCAAAATCAGGGTAGTATAGTATCAAGGAAACCAAGGAAAGAGACTATACCAAAGACAGGACATTATCCAACATGTTAACAAGAGATTAAGTATTTTGATGACTTAAAATAATCAACTGGGTTTAACAACATAGAATCTATAATGATCTCAGTGAGAGGAGGTTAGGTAACAGTTCGCAGAAGTCTTGCCAGAAAGGCAAGAGCAAAATCAGGGTAGTATAGTATCAAGGAAACCAAGGAAAGAGACTATACCAAAGACAGGACATTATCCAACATGTTAACAAGAGATTAAGTATTTTGATGACTTAAAATAATCAACTGGGTTTAACAACATAGAATCTATAATGATCTCAGTGAGAGGAGGTTAGGTAAGAGTTCGCAGAAGTCTAATAAGAGGAAAGAAGGGATGAGATAGGGAAATCAGCATATGGAGACAGCTTTCTAAGAATCTTGGTTACAAAGAGCATTACAGAAAGAGGCGAGTTCAAGGAAAAGTATGATTGATTGCTTTTTTTTTTCTCTTAAAAATGGAAATGTTAGTCACTCAGTTTTGTCCAACTCTTTGCGATCCCATGGACTGCAGCCTACCAGGTTCCTCCTCTGTCCACAGGATTTTCCAGGCAAGAATACCTAGCGAGTTGCCATTTCTTTCTCCAGGGGATCTTCCCAACCCAGGGATTGAACCCAGGTCTCCTGCATTGCAGATAGATTCTTTACCATCTGAGCTACCAGGGAAGCCCTTTTCTCTTAAAGGATGACTCAAAAAGCATGTATGAATGCTGAAAATGATAGCAAAGGTTAAAGGGAGGAGAAACAAAATAATCATTTGAACAAGGTCCTGAAGAAGATAAGAAAGAATGGAATCCAGAACCACACAGAGAACTTCATCTTTCAGTGGGGATGGGATCCGTCATACTATCTCAGAAAGAAAAAGGAGGGGTGGCCAGTGAAAACAGATTTGCAGCTACTGTGCAACACCTACTTTTTCCATATAGGACACAGAGTGGAAAATAAAGAGAACAGAATTCCCTGGCTGTCCAGTGGTTAGGACTCTGTACTCTCACTCCTGAGGAACGAAAATTCCACAGGCTGCACGGCAAGGCCAAAAGAAAAAAAGTATCCATGTAAAAAGTAGACAATAGAGATTTGAAATGATTAGAGAAGGCAAACAGGAAATAATCTTTGTCAGTTTCAAAGGCTCAGATTAAATGAAAGATAATTTAGAAGATGGGTGATTTTCTCCAATAATTCTTAGTTGCAACAATATGGGCATGGAGAAATCTGGTAGTCAAGTTTTTCCACAGCTGGAATTTTGCCAGGGAGTAGAGCCCCTCCCCACTCCCAAAAAAGAAGCAAAGCTAATGAAGATTTTCCTAGACAGTGATTATAATGAAGAATGAACTTTAAGTTGGAAACAAAGAGAACAGGAAGAGAAAGCATAGTCAATATGATTTAATAAACCTATGTTTGAAAATTTGTTACTTAAAATTTTTAATTATTACATAAGGTTATGAACATCTTTGCAAAAAATTCATTATTAAAAATTTTGATCATTTCATGTAGATTCCTAAATGAAGCCCCTGGGTCAAAATTAATAAACACTTTAGGAGTCTTAGTATATACAGCCAAATTAGTTTCTTTGAAGAGTATATATAACCAAAAAAACATGAGATTTCCCACTACATTCACTGGCATTAAATACCATCACTTTTAATTGTTGCCTATCTGATAGTAAAAATGGAAAAATTCTTAGAAAAGAAACATTAAGATGTAAAATCAAAATACATTTATCAGAGAGTGACTTATCTACAATCTTCCCTCTTTCTCAGCTGAATACAAAAAACGTGTCTTATTATCAGTATTTTTGAATTCACATAAGTAATCGCTCAGTTCAGTTGCTCAGTCATGTCCAACTCTTTGTGACCCCATGGACTGCAGCGTGCCAGGCTTTCCTGTCCATCACCAACTCCCGGAGCTTACTGAAACTCATATCCATTGAGTCGGTGATGCCATCCAACCAACTCATCCTCTGTCGTCCCCTTCTCCTCCTGCCTTCTATCTTTCCCAGCATCAGGGTCTTTGCAAATGAGTCAGTTCTTCGCATCAGGTGGCCAAAGTATTGGAGTTTCAGCTTCAGTATCAGTCTTTCTGATGAATATTCAGGACTAATTTCCTTTAGGATTGACTGGTTGGATCTCCTTGCAGTCCAAAAGACTCTCAAGAGTCTCCTCCAACACCACAGTACAAAAGCATCCATTCTTCAGTGCTCAGTTTTCTTTACAGTCCAACTCTCACATCCGTACATGAATACAAGAAAAACCATAGCTTTGACTAGAGGGACCCTTGTTTTTGTTGGCAAAGTAATGTCTAGTTTCAGCTTCAGTATCAGTCTTTCTGATGAATATTCAGGACTGATTTCCTTTAGGATTGACTGGTTGGATCTCCTTGCAGTCCAAAAGACTCTCAAGAGTCTCCTCCAACACTACAGTTCAAAAGCATCAGTTCTTCAGTGCTCAGCTTTCTTTATAGTCCAGCTCTCACATCCATACATGACTACTGGGAAAACCATAGCTTTAACTAGACGGACATAAGTAATAGAGTAATAGAATATTCTTTATTATACGTAAGTAATACAGCATAATATTAAAATGTATCAGCATTTCTAAATTGTATTCTATCTTCCATTAAGCTCTCCAAAACCATCTCCATTTTTACATGTTTTTAAAGTTTTTTCATTTTTTTAAATGTGAGTAGTGATGAAGAATTGGTGAACCATGTCTGTCAGCGAAGGCTCACTCATTTCATGGGGAAATTGCTACACTGATTATATTGATTTCTACTGTACCAAGATTCCACAAGAAGTTGAGGAAGTATACCTCAAAGAGAAGAGGAAAATATCTAGTTGGAAAGACAATCATATTAACAAAAATTTCTTAAGAGCAACTGACAAAGCAACACCTATAGATTATCAAAGTTCAGCCAGAATGATCCCCAAATAAATGTGAAGGAAAATAAGAACAAGGTGAGCAGGTCACCTAACAGAGTCATCATTTTCAAAACTGAATTCCTCTTTTCCTGATCCCAAACCTCGCCTGTGCTGTGTACCCTGTTTCTAATTTATCCACCAAGTTACATAAACTAGAAACCTAAATTGTCTCTCTCAGACACCTACGTTCAACGATCCACCAAGTTCTATCTATTCCAGTGGTAAAATCTCTTGTGTCTATCGCTCTCTCTCTAACTCCACTGCCGTGATTTTAATCTGGGCACACAGAATTTCATGCCCTTCTCCCAATACAACCATAACTATGGAAGAATTGTGAATTGAGTGGAATTTTATTTCATTAGACAATATCAAATAGGAAAAGTTCATGAATTTCCATCTGTTGAACCGCACGGTTCCGCCCTGGAGTCCGTCACCCAAGACCACCAAGACACAGGATCGATGCAAATAGCAAGAGGATTTATTGAACCGTTGCGCCGGGGTTCTGTCCTCCTTAAGCAAGGAGCGAACCCTGATGACAGTTACAGAACAGTTTTTAAGCACAAAAAACCACATTGGGCGGGGAGGTATAGATGTATCATGATTGGTCACAATACTGCTGACCTTTACAAGGATAGGCTTGTGAGGGTCTGGTGATATAATTCTGTGGATAACAGACAGTTTACACAATTTGTTTTTCTGACTCTCTGGAAAGTCAAACCTTCCAGGTCAGGGTCTGTAAGCCTCCAGGTCAGGGTCTGTGAGTCACAAATAACAGAGATAACCTTTCAGTTGGTCTGGAAAATCCCTAAATCTTACAGGTTACTTCCTCACACTGCCGGGGTTCTGTCCTCCTTAAGCAAGGAGCGAACCCTGATGACAGTTACAGAACAGTTTTTAAGCACAAAAAACCACATTGGGCGGGGAGGTATAGATATATCATGATTGGTCACAATACTGCTGACCTTTACAAGGATAGGCTTGTGAGGGTCTGGTGATATAATTCTGTGGATAACACACAGTTTACACAACTTGTTTTTCTGACTCTCTGGAAAGTCAAACCTTCCAGGTCAGGGTCTGTAAGCCTCCAGGTCAGGGTCTGTGAGTCACAAATAACAGAGATAACCTTTCAGTTGGTCTGGAAAATCCCTAAATCTTACAGGTTACTTCCTCACACATCAATCAGGCATCATCCATATATACCAGCTTTTCAAGAGGATACTCATGTTACTATCAAAGCATCTAAAACAACTGGAAGTTTTATGTAGTTATGTGATAGATGTATTTCTAGCACTCATTTTCCTCTAATTACTGAACAAATATTTATTGAATATCACTGAGTATATAGTATTTTTTGTTTAAGCATCATTGCTTTGATGTAGAGTCATACAGGTCAATATTATCACGAATTCCTCTAAAAGTAATTCTGAATTTGTTAAAAGAAAACTAAATCATAGTTACTGTTTTGAAAAGATCATTTGATTTCACAGTTCTTGGTATGTTTTCTGACTTTTTAACCATAAACCCTCTTCCACTTTACATAGATAGCAAAATGCAGTGATTTTTTTTTTTTAAGTGGAAAAGGTTAAGCAATATATTTAGGTTTTCCACTCAATACAAAGCTTTTCATCTTGCCCTTTTCATCTTCCCAATAAATTATACACAAATCATTCTCTATTCCACCTAAGTGGGAAAAGACTATGAATAAATATAAATTTATTGATTAAGTTTAAATTATGCCACATGTTTATATTTTGATACAAAACATGGCCCCCAAAATCATATTTTTTAATTATCTAGGATCTTTATTTACTCATACCTAATCTGTATTTCACAATTAATTGAAACTTAAACACCTAGTATTTGGCACTGAGGTATACATACATTGGTAACAATCAGGTCTGGAACCTTCTGTTAATAGGAGGCATTATTCTAAATCAAATCAAGCTTAACTTTGTAGTGAAATAATCTCAATAGGCTCCTTATTTCATTTGAAAAGAACAGGACAAAAATTCACTTTCAGACAGTTCTTTGCTTCTTTTGGTGTAAGAAAATGGTCTGCTGAAAGCCTTCCAGAAGGGAGGAAAAGATTTAGATAAAGAAAAGCCATTATGTTTTCACCAGAAGACAAAATCCAGAATATCCTAACCTAAATATCAAATCAAGCTTAACTTTGTAGTGAAATAATCTCAATAGGCTCCTTATTTCATTTGAAAAGAACAGGACAAAAATTCACTTTCAGACAGTTCTTTGCTTCTTTTGGTGTAAGAAAATGGTCTGCTGAAAGCCTTCCAGAAGGGAGGAAAAGATTTAGATAAAGAAAAGCCATTATGTTTTCACCAGAAGGACAAAATCCAGAATATCCTAACCTAAATTCTCTCTCCGTCCTCAGATAGTATATCCACATGCTTGCATTAGTATTCAACGTGTAATTTGATTAAATACTGTATTTACATACCTAATGGTGCCATAATGATTATTCCCCTTTTGTAGAATGAGAATTTTTTTTAAATCCCTTCCATAGACTCTGGGAAATACTTTAGTAAAATTTATCATTAACTTGCTAATTACTGAAATAAAGAGAAAATTTTAAGCGGGGAAACAAATAAAAATATTAAGAAGGGAAGATAGGAAGAAGAAACAGACAAGAAACAAATGAAAGAAATAATGGGGCTGTTAGATATTTTGACAAGCTCCAGTATCTTCTCACATACAAACTATGAAGCCTGACCACCAGTTGGAATGCATAAGCCATTTTTGGCTCTATTTCTTAGGCAGTTGCTTACTTTGTTGCTCACCTGAAGCCATAGCTAAGTGGCTGTCATTGTCAGCTGAGTACACCTGGTTCAGGCATTGTTCCCGAACAATGCCCGGGGAGATTCTCTGATTGCCTATTTGTTTTCTTGCCTTGGGACTTCAAATGGTCTACAAACTGTTAGTTCAGGAAAACTAAAGGCATATAATGGAAAGAACTGCCTTTGGTTAAGTAGCAAGTAGTTTATATAAATACACACCAAATTACAAAGGGCATAATGGTTCTGGTTGTGGTTTATTTAACAAACATCCATTCAATAGTTATCAAACTCCCACTCTGCATCAGGTACAGAAAGGTTACTGTTCTCAACGCTGATTCACCTCTCTTTTTAAAGAGACTCTTGTCTCTAAGCCATGTTGTTTGCTCCCGAACTGCACACCAGGAGTGCTCTAATATACTGACTGCAAAGAGAAATCCCCAAAATTTCTCTCCTTGAAATAGAAAGGTACCATCACATACTGGAAAGAACATGAATTTTAGACAATATGCTGCTGCTGCTGCTGCTAAGTCGCTTCAGTCATCTCCAACTCTGTGCGACCCCATAGACGGCAGCCCACGAGGCTCCCCCCGTCATATAGTTCAGTTCAGTTCAGTCACTCAGTCGTGTCCAGCTCTTTGCAACCCCATGGACTGCAGCACACCAGCCTTCCCTGTCATCACCAACTCCCAGAGCTTGCTCAAATTCATGTCCATCGAGTTGGTGATGCCATCCAATCATCTCATCCTCTGGCATCCCCTTCTCCTCCTACAATCAGTCTTTCCCAGCATCAGGGTCTTTTCCAATGAGTCAGTTCTTTGCATCGGGTGGCCAAAGTATTGGAGTTTCAGCTTCAGTATCAGGAAATATTCAGGACTGACTTCCTTTAGGATTAACTGGTTTGATCTCCTTGCAGTCCAAGGGACTCTCAAGAGTCTTCTCCAACACAACAATTCAAAACCATCAATTCTTCGGTGCTCAGCTTTCTTTATAATCCAATTCTCACATCTATATATGACTACTGGAAAAACCATAGCTTTGACTACACAGACCTTTGTTGGCAAAGTAACGTCTCTGCTTTTTAATACACTGTCTAGGTTGGTCATAGCTCTTCTTCCAAGGAGCAAGCATCTTTTAATTTCATGGCTACAGTCACCATCTGCAGTGATTTTGGAGCCCCAAAAGATACAGACAGATTTTAAATCCTGGATTTGACTCTATGCGTGTTACATCTTCAACTTACTCAGCTATAAAATGAGAATAATAATTATACTGTCCTCAGAATCTGTATGAGGATGAATGTGAGAATCCATGTAAAATGCATAAAGCTAGGAAGGTATTCAATCAGTAAACAAAAGTTATTTTTGAAATACAAACATTCTCGCTCAAAGTCTTAGGATTTTATCTCTAATTCTGGTCAAACAGTCATTGTTTGAGTCCATGTTGCATGGGTACTGTAGGAATTGTGCCTATTCTATGCAGTTTCCTTCATGTGTCAATCTGTGGCTTTAAGTAGGGGAGGGGGGAACTGATGTTTTTCAAGCCCAGTTCTTGCTCTTTCCCAATACCCTAACACCTATCCACTGCATCAACTTCCTATCTTTCACCTAAGTGTTTTTATTTTCCTTCCCCTTTCCCCATTAAATTCACCAAATAAGAAACTTTCCCCAAATAACAAAAACAAACAACCCGAATCTAGAACTGTGTTTATAATCACCCATTCGTCTCCCCTGCAAGTTAGTTGTCTTATGTCCACCACATGAAGGACACACAATAAGCAAAACCGTAAGATTTCTTACAGAGATACCCTCTTAAGAGCTACCAATCAGCATTTGCCATTTTTCTACACTCCTGTTCTCAGACATTTCCCCGCTCTCATGAAACAAGTCTATCAAAAGTTCAGATGTTCTGCAAAAAAACACATCTCTAGCCATATGTGCATAGCAACATTATTTTGAGAGGAAAATGTAAAAATTGGAAAAAGTTACATAGCGTTTTCTACATAATACTTATGTAAATTTTAAAAATGTATATAATACAATGAATCATATTTTGTAACGGTGCATAAATATTCAAGGGCATACAGAAAGCACATTAGAATGAGTGCCTACAGGGAAGAAAGAATTGAACATATGAATCAGAAATGAAAAGAAAACGAATAAAACTAAATAGTGGAACTGCACAGATGAATTATGTTAAATGTCATTAAGTAAAGCTATTTCAACCACTGGTATTTTAAAAAGGTAATTCAAGTAAATATATTATATTCGTCATGTTAGGCAAAGCTGTGCTGCAGTAACAAGAAAAGCCTGAAGATGAAAACTTTACCCTTACTGTTACTACAAAGCTGACATTGTAGATTATGACTTAAATCCAAAAGCTTTAGGGCTCCTTAAGACTAACTATAGAAGTAGTCTTAGTTATTCATAGCGCTCAGTTTCATCAGACTATCTGACGTGGGTCGTCACAGAGGAATAGGCTAGAATGTGTGCCTACCTTCTGTGGTCAGCTGGCTTCCCAAAAGAAGGGAGGGAAAAGGGTGTTTAATCTTGGTATGTTCGGTTTGCCCTTCCAAATTCAGCAATAAGATTAGGTCACTCCCCTCCCTTTATGAAACAGCAGGAAGGGAAAGCCAAGAGGGCAGGAGTGCTAACCTAGTGGGAACTTCCTCCAAGTGCAAGGAAGCATCAAAAGTAGAAAAGCTTTCCCACCCTGGGCCCCACACTCGCTTAACAGTGAAAGTTTGAGTAGTCTTTTGCCACATCCTGTGAACTTAAATTTTACCACCAGGACTTCCCTGGTGGCACGGGGGATAAGAAGTCACCTGCCAATGCAGGAGACATGAGTTCAAACCTTCGTCTGAGAAGATTTCACATACCATGGAGCAAATGAGAGCCTGAGCCTGCGTGCCCAGAGCCCAGGATCTAGAAACCCGTGCTTCTAGAGAAGCCACGGCAGTGAGGAGCCCATGCACTGAGAGGAAGAGTAGCCCCTGCTGGCCCCAACTAGGGAAAGCCCGAGTGCAGCAATGCAGACCCAGCGCAGACAAAAATAAAATAAATAGTTTTTTTCAATTTTCAGTTCTGACCCTTAGAACAGCTAGCTTTATTTGACTAAACTTAAAATTTTCTTCTTATTCTATTAAAAAAAAATAATCTTTACTAAACTTTAAAGACCAGTTCAGGGTACTGTTACTAGTTCTCTAATAGTTTGTCACTTAATTCAGCCCCATAAAAAGAGATGAAAAATAATTTAGGTTATTATCAGATCTGGTCACTTCTAATGCTGTTTTAGGTGACATCAGATATAGTACATTTCACAGAAAATGTTATAGCATTCTAAATTCTTATATACTTTTAAAACCATCTTGATTTATATTCAGGTATATTTTCAAATAGGAAATAGAATCTGATAAGGCAGACTATAGAAAGGAAGAACTAAAAGGAATATTTTCTTTAGATATCTTTTGTGCCAGAAACATAAGATTTGAATTGAA
Organism: Oreotragus oreotragus; assembly: GCA_006410675.1. Taxonomy (NCBI): domain Eukaryota; kingdom Metazoa; phylum Chordata; class Mammalia; order Artiodactyla; family Bovidae; genus Oreotragus; species Oreotragus oreotragus. The sequence goes on from SJYX01010773.1 coordinate 130,571, forward strand.
ATAACATCCTTCAGATAGTATACATGGTATACTTTCCCACCACTATTTCGTTTATGTTCCTTAAATTTACATCTTTTTTTAAATCCGCACATATTCCATTATATATCTCAAAACATTTCTTATCATTAGTTCTTGCTCCCTTTAAGAAGAAACCATGATAATTTGGCATTATTGTCAGGTATTTCTGATGCTGAAGAAGCCAGTGAATCTAGTGCATTTTTGATGTGTTATGAATGCACAATTTATATTTAAAAGAGAGAATTCTGTTCCTTTACATTATTTAGTGGCTATCACCATGGTAACTGAACACTTTCACAAAACCTAATTTATGACACAAAAGTACAAACAAGAAAAAGAGCTTATACTTTCCATGTTTTGCAGACTGACAGAAAAACTTTGGGGTTGACATATATTTGGGAAGGAAACAAAGATATGGAAAGCAATATGGGCAAAAACAATCTTTTCCTATCTGTAAAGATTTGGAACTCTCAAATCTATACTATAAGAGAATCTACCTCAGGGAAAAGCCTTCTCAAAAAGAATAATTTAATCTCACAACAGAAAAGTATGGGAAGAAGAGTGAGGCAATTTTATATCTATAACAACCTTGGCTAGTGAGTTGAGGCTGACTTGAATGCCTTCAGGGTCAAGGCAGTGTTACTGATCACTTCAGTGAAAGTCAAGGACAAATTTTGTACCACCTTTTCTAACTGCATAAAATATTTGAAGTTCTCTTAGACCACCCCTAAGGTACAAGTCACTGTATTTTTGGCAAGAAATCAAACTAATGCCTGGCTTCCCCATTAACGCACAGTCCTGACCACAGTTGGTACCCCTGAAAAGAAAATGCTGTTCAAAATTATGGGAGTCTCTAAGACTCAATCAAAAGGAAGAGACTGACAATAACTTCAATACGGTCTCCTGGCCAGGTGGTAAACCTTAAGGTCCTTGGTTCAATTAGAATAACTCAGTTCAGTTCTTGCTTCTGGAGTGACACAAATTCCTCTGATATATAGTCAACCTGCCAGAAGTGAGTAAGGGCCCCAAACCCGTGTCATGTGACTCCCTTATGGAAGGACAAATGGGTTTACTTTTGCCAAGAGCCAAAAGTCTTCTAGGCAGGAGTAGCCTCTGCATCAGAAATATTTATATCGAATCTATAATGGTGGATATGAGGTCATGTCCAGGACAATGATGGATACACAAAGCAATGATAACAATCTGGGCAGAGCATCCACAGTTAGTTCTAACTGTTCTCATCATAGGATGAGCCCTTCTCATGGGCACTATGTAAGTGATCAAGAAACAGTTCAATCAACAGTTTTATCAATCCGTTTCCACAGATTCACAGGCCCAAAGAGTCATGTCTTTTATTTATCACTTATAATTTTCTATGTGACAGACTACCAGCTAGGACATTCATTATAGCCTACAATTTGTAAGTATATAACAAGGTTATTAAGGAGAGTCTTGGCCAGAGGCGTGAGAATGGCCTTGATTCTGACCACTATGCAGGGTAAACATGTCCATTTTTAGTTTTATACAACTGGTCTTTAGGCTGAACAGTTACTGCAGCTCAGTTTTTGATTTCAGCCTAGATGAGCCATCAGTGAACTAAGCCCAGACAAACAGAAAAACCTCTGTGAACTAAGAGTCCCATTCCCCGGAGGGATAGCTATCACTTTCTCATATAAAGCCAAGCTACTGCACAGACCACGTTAGCTGCATGCTCAGTCGCTGTCATATACAACTCTGCGATCCCATGGACTGTAGCCTGCCAGGCTCCTCTGTTTAGGGGATTTTCCAGGCAAGAATTCTGCAGTGGATTGTCATTGCCTCCTTCCAGGGAGCTTCCTGCCCCAGGGATGATTAAACCCTTGTATTCTGCATATTCTGCATTGGCAGACAGATTCTTTATTACTGTGCCACCTGGGAAGCCCAACGTTAGCTGCAGTCTTGAATATTTGACAAGTGAAACTCTAGGAATCCTTCTCTTGTTGCTGTTGCTGTTGTTCAATCACTAGTCATGTCTGAGTCTGTGTGACCTCATGGACTGCAGCATGCCAGGCTTCCCTGTTTTTTACTATCTCCCGGAGTTTGCTCAAATTCATGTCCATTGAGTCAGTGATGCCATCCAACCATCTCATCCTCTGTAACCCTCTTCACCTCCTGCCTTCAATCTTTCCCAGTATCAGGGTCTTTTCTAATGAGTCAGCTCTTTGCATCAGGTGGCCAAATATTGGAACTTCAGCTTCATCATCAGTCCTTTCAGTGAATATTCAGTGTTGATTTCCTTTAGGATTGACTGATTTGATCTCCCTCCAGTCAAAGAGATTCCCAAGAGTCTTCACCAGCACCACAATTTGAAAACATCAATTCTTTGGCACTCAGCCTTCATGTTCCAACTCCCACATCCATACATCACTACTGGAAAAACTGTAACTTTGACTATGACTATGACTTTAAACTTCTTGGTTGTTAAATCTGAGTTGACCCATCCTAAAATGGGACTCTCTGGATAGAGAATCAAAAGGCCTCTATCACTTAGACATTCAATTTTGACTAGAGAAAGCTATTAGGTGTTCTTCTAAAGGAATGTATCTGGTATCAATGTAAAGGAAGTGATACGTCTAAAACCCAAAGGGGTAGGCCTGATGCTGGCCACCAAATTGACATGAAAAGTCTTTCACCCAGAGGACAAGGGCACAATTCATGCAGCTACCTTTCAATTTGGGCTTCCCTGGTGGCTCAGAGGTTAAAGCGTCTGCCTCCAATGCGGGAGACCTGGGTTCGATCCTCTCAGGGAAAAGCCTTCTCAAAAAGAATAATTTAATCTCACAACAGAAAAGTATGGGAAGAAGAGTGAGGCAATTTTATATCTATAACAACCTTGGCTAGTGAGTTGAGGCTGACTTGAATGCCTTCAGGGTCAAGGCAGTGTTACTGATCACTTCAGTGAAAGTCAAGGACAAATTTTGTACCACCTTTTCTAACTGCATAAAATATTTGAAGTTCTCTTAGACCACCCCTAAGGTACAAGTCACTGTATTTTTGGCAAGAAATCAAACTAATGCCTGGCTTCCCCATTAACGCACAGTCCTGACCACAGTTGGTACCCCTGAAAAGAAAATGCTGTTCAAAATTATGGGAGTCTCTAAGACTCAATCAAAAGGAAGAGACTGACAATAACTTCAATACGGTCTCCTGGCCAGGTGGTAAACCTTAAGGTCCTTGGTTCAATTAGAATAACTCAGTTCAGTTCTTGCTTCTGGAGTGACACAAATTCCTCTGATATATAGTCAACCTGCCAGAAGTGAGTAAGGGCCCCAAACCCGTGTCATGTGACTCCCTTATGGAAGGACAAATGGGTTTACTTTTGCCAAGAGCCAAAAGTCTTCTAGGCAGGAGTAGCCTCTGCATCAGAAATATTTATATCGAATCTATAATGGTGGATATGAGGTCATGTCCAGGACAATGATGGATACACAAAGCAATGATAACAATCTGGGCAGAGCATCCACAGTTAGTTCTAACTGTTCTCATCATAGGATGAGCCCTTCTCATGGGCACTATGTAAGTGATCAAGAAACAGTTCAATCAACAGTTTTATCAATCCGTTTCCACAGATTCACAGGCCCAAAGAGTCATGTCTTTTATTTATCACTTATAATTTTCTATGTGACAGACTACCAGCTAGGACATTCATTATAGCCTACAATTTGTAAGTATATAACAAGGTTATTAAGGAGAGTCTTGGCCAGAGGCGTGAGAATGGCCTTGATTCTGACCACTATGCAGGGTAAACATGTCCATTTTTAGTTCTATACAACTGGTCTTTAGGCTGAACAGTTACTGCAGCTCAGTTTTTGATTTCAGCCTAGATGAGCCATCAGTGAACTAAGCCCAGACAAACAGAAAAACCTCTGTGAACTAAGAGTCCCATTCCCCGGAGGGATAGCTATCACTTTCTCATATAAAGCCAAGCTACTGCACAGACCACGTTAGCTGCATGCTCAGTCGCTGTCATATACAACTCTGCGATCCCATGGACTGTAGCCTGCCAGGCTCCTCTGTTTAGGGGATTTTCCAGGCAAGAATTCTGCAGTGGATTGTCATTGCCTCCTTCCAGGGAGCTTCCTGCCCCAGGGATGATTAAACCCTTGTATTCTGCATATTCTGCATTGGCAGACAGATTCTTTATTACTGTGCCACCTGGGAAGCCCAACGTTAGCTGCAGTCTTGAATATTTGACAAGTGAAACTCTAGGAATCCTTCTCTTGTTGCTGTTGCTGTTGTTCAGTCACTAGTCATGTTTGAGTCTGTGTGACCTCATGGACTGCAGCATGCCAGGCTTCCCTGTTTTTTACTATCTCCCGGAGTTTGCTCAAATTCATGTCCATTGAGTCAGTGATGCCATCCAACCATCTCATCCTCTGTAACCCTCTTCACCTCCTGCCTTCAATCTTTCCCAGTATCAGGGTCTTTTCTAATGAGTCAGCTCTTTGCATCAGGTGGCCAAATATTGGAACTTCAGCTTCATCATCAGTCCTTTCAGTGAATATTCAGTGTTGATTTCCTTTAGGATTGACTGATTTGATCTCCCTCCAGTCAAAGAGATTCCCAAGAGTCTTCACCAGCACCACAATTTGAAAACATCAATTCTTTGGCACTCAGCCTTCATGTTCCAACTCCCACATCCATACATCACTACTGGAAAAACTGTAACTTTGACTATGACTATGACTTTAAACTTCTTGGTTGTTAAATCTGAGTTGACCCATCCTAAAATGGGACTCTCTGGATAGAGAATCAAAAGGCCTCTATCACTTAGACATTCAATTTTGACTAGAGAAAGCTATTAGGTGTTCTTCTAAAGGAATGTATCTGGTATCAATGTAAAGGAAGTGATACGTCTAAAACCCAAAGGGGTAGGCCTGATGCTGGCCACCAAATTGACATGAAAAGTCTTTCACCCAGAGGACAAGGGCACAATTCATGCAGCTACCTTTCAATTTGGGCTTCCCTGGTGGCTCAGAGGTTAAAGCGTCTGCCTCCAATGCGGGAGACCTGGGTTCGATCCCTGGGTTGGGAAGATCCCCTGGAGAAGGAAATGGCAATCCACTCCAGTATTCTTGCCTGGAGAATCCCATGGACGGAGAAGCCTCGTAGGTTACAGTCCATGGGGTCGCAAAGAGTCGGACACGACTGAGCGACTTCACCTTCACCTTTCAATTTATTCCCTAGTGTTCAACCCACAGTTCAGTTCAGTTCAGTCACTCAGCTGTGTCCAACTCTTTGCAACATCATGAACCACAGCAGGCCAGGCCTCCCGGTCCATCACCAACTCCCAGAGTCCACCCAAACCCATGTCCATCGAGTCTGTGATGCCATCCAACCATCTCATCTTCTCTTGTCCCCTTCTCCTGCCCTCAATCTTTCCCAGCATCAGTGTCTTTTCCAATGAGTCAGCTCTTCGCATCAGGTGGCCAAAGTATTGAGCTTCAGTTTCAACATCAGTCCTTCCAATGAATACCCAGGACTGATCTCCTTTGGGTTGGACTGATTGGATCTCCTTGCAGTCCAAGGGACTCTCAAGAGTCTGCCACAACACCACAGTTCAAAAGCATCAGTTCTTCAGCACTCAGCTTTCCTTATGCTCCAACTCTCACATCCATACATGACCATTGGAAAAACCATAGCCTTGACTAGATGAACTTTTGTTGGCCAAGTAATGTCTCTGGTTTTTAATATGCTGTCTAGGTGGTGATAACTTTCCTTCCAAGGAGTAGGCATTTTTTAATTTCATGGCCACAATCACCATCTGCAGTGATTTTAGAGCCCAGAAAAATAAAGTCAGCCACTGTTTCCACTGTTTCCCCATCTATGCCATGAAGTGATTGGAATGGATGCCATGATCTTAGTTTTCTGAATGTCGACATCGAAATCAGATTGATTATATTCTTTGCAGCCAAAGATGGAGAAGCTCTATACAGTCAGCAAAAACAAGACTGGGAGCTGACTGTGGCTCAGATCATGAACTCCTTATTGCCAAATTCAGACTGAAATTGAAGAAAGTGGAGAAAACCACTAGACCATTCAGGTATGACCTAAATCAAATCCCTTATGATTATACAGTGGAAGTGAGAAATAGATTTCAGGGACTAGATCTGATAGACAGAGTACCTGATGAACTATGGATGGAGGTTTGTGACATTGAACAGGAGACAGGAATCAAGACCATCCCCAAGAAAAAGAAATATAAAAAAGCAAAATGGCTATCTGAGGAGGCCTTACAAATAGCTGTGAAAAGAAGGGAAGTGAAAAGCAAAGGAGAAAAGGAAAGATACACCCATTTGAATGCAGTTTCAAATAACAGCAAGGAGAGATAAGAAAGCCTTCCTCAGGGATCAATGCAAAAAAATAGAGGAAAACAATAGAATGGGAAAAACTAGCGATCTCTTCAAGAAAATTAGAGATACCAAGGGAACATTTCATGCAAAGATGGGCTCAATAAAGGACAGAAATGGTAGAGACCTAACAGAAGAAGGTATTAAGAAGAGGTGGNCCTCAGGGATCAATGCAAAAAAATAGAGGAAAACAATAGAATGGGAAAAACTAGCGATCTCTTCAAGAAAATTAGAGATACCAAGGGAACATTTCATGCAAAGATGGGCTCAATAAAGGACAGAAATGGTAGAGACCTAACAGAAGAAGGTATTAAGAAGAGGTGGCAAGAATACACAGAAGCATTGTACAAAAAAGATCTTCATGACCAAGATAATCACGAGGGTGTGATCACTCACCTAGAGCCAGACATCCTGCAATGTGAAGTTAAGTGGGCCTTAGGAACCATCACCAGAAACAAAGCTAGTGGAGGTGATGGAATTCCAGTTGAGCTATTTCAAATCCTGAAAGATGATGCTGTGAAAGTGCTGCACTCAATATGCCAGCAAATTTGGAAAACTCAGCAGTGGCCACAGGACTGGAAAAGGTCAGTTTTCATTCCAATCCCAAAGAAAGGCAAAGCTAAAGAATGCTCAAACTACTGCACATTGCACTCATCTCACATGCTAGTAAAGTAATGCTCAAAATTCTCCAAGCCAGGCTTCAGCAATACATAAACTGTGAAATTCCAGATGTTCAAGCTGGTTTTAGAAAAGGCAGAGGAACCAGAGATCAAATTGCCAACATCCGCTGGATCACCAAAACAGCAAGAGAGTTCAACCTGCAACAACCTCTCAAAATCCCTCCTCATCAGCTAGTGGTAAAGTGGATGATCATTTATTGCCCAGTTGATCATGTAGTTTGTTCCATATTTATCAATTCCTCATGGAATTCCCTGAAATCCCATTTATCAGTGGTGAGGCCCTCATTTTTCCTCTTCCAGAAACAATGTCTCTTTCAGCATCCTATCCTTATCATCAAAGCTGTCAAGAACTTTATAAAGGATCTGGCATTTTACTATACCTGAAAGTTAAACAGCCATAGTTCACAAAAGCTGCAAAATACATGAGACACCTATGTCAGAGACAAAGGTCAATTTATTATTCGCAGCAATACAGTAGCTAGCGTATCAGCATTTGCACCATGTCCCAGACCTCAGTCTCTAAGTGTAGTATCAAGAAGGCATGTGCCATGGGTCATATTACAGAAAGAAGCCCCAAGCAAAGGGAACCAGATTTCTTAAAATGTGCGGTAATCATGACTGCCCTTTGCCCCAGTGGGACACATTATCTTTTTCATACTAGACAGTAAACAGACCTGCCCTTTGCTTTAGAGGGAGACACTTTTACCTTCCAAGACTGTTTACTGTACAAACATCACTGAAAAGATAGCCTGGAACAAAAGTAGCCAGGGCCCCTGCTCATAAGACATGAGGAAATGCAGAAAGACCCTGGGTTGCCTTCCAGTCCTGTAATTAGTGAAATTATTTTAAAAGTTAAATCTCTGTATGAGCTTACTATTGTTGTTTCAATATACTTATTGTGTATTGATACACAATATATACAATACACTCACTCATATTTTTAAACATATTTATTGGATTTAACGGACAGACCAAAAAACTATAAATATTTAAAGTGTAAATTTTACTACGTTTTGATGTACGCATTTAGCCATGAGACCACAAGCACGATCAAGTTACGAAACATACCCGTAACCCTCAAAAGTTCCCTAGTGTCCCTTTCACTTTAAATTCCTTTCCAAGTTAAATATCAGATGATTTTTACTAAAAGCAAATGAAACTAGTTGAATTACCAGTTTCTCTTTTGAGGTAGAAATTATTTTGAGGTAGAAACTGGGGCTTCCCTGGTGGCTCAGACAGTCGATCCCAGAGTAGGGAAGATCTTCTAGAGAAGGAAATGGCTACCCACTCCAGTATTCTTGCCTAGAGAATGCCACGGACAGAGAGCCTGGCAGGCTACAGTTTACAGGGTCACAAACAATCAGACATGACTGATCAACTAACACTTTCACTTTTTTTTTTCCCACCAGACAAAGCATGATAAGTGATTCTTGGTAGGTAAAAGTATATGTTTTAGAGTGTTCTGTTCCGTTCAGTTCAGTCGTTCAGTCGTGTCCGTGTATGTTTTAGAGTGTAGTCTGAGCTAAATGGTTGAACTAAAAGAAACTAAGAAAGCTTTCCATCATTATTCTCAATGTCATGTGGATAAGACATTTAGAATAGTTACTGTTTCACTTTAGGCAATGGAGATTTTCATTTTTAAATTTTAGGCACCAAATATCATCTCCTTGCAAAATTTCAGTAATCACTAAAATACAAAGCCTTGATTTTCTTTCAAGAAATTTCCTGCCTGCTTTTTATTTTAGAGTTAATCCCTAAAAATAAAAAATAAAAATGGTTGCAATATATTCTTCTGGTGAAAGAGGATAATTTAAATCTTTTCTGTGTTTCTGAGTTTCCAAATGTCACGCAAGTGTATGTTCCTCAGTTCTTTGTCTTGTGACAACAAAGATTTGGAGCGACAGACGTTAAAGCCTTTGGTGCATCACAGCTCTTGGGTCTTGGACAAACCGTGTTATAGCTCTTAGGCAAATCAGTGTCACAGCTCTATTTTATTTAGAAGATAGCAGGAGAATCCATCCTCAAAGTGTGGGGGCATGCCAACCCAAAGACTTGAAGAGAAGAGAGTGGAGGAGTGCAAGGGGGAGGGAGAGAGGGAGAGAGAGAGAGAGAGAAAGAAAGAGAGAGAGAGAGAGAGAGAGAGCGCACGTGGGAGAGAAAGAGAGAGCGAGCAAGGCTTTGGCTCCTCCTTTTATATGTTTTCCTCCACCTGGGCCTGCCCTATACAAGTTGGGCTTAGCCAGGAGTGCTGTTTGTTCTACCTGAAGTCTTCACTCTGGTCCTCAGACCTTCTTTTGTTCTATTTTCACGGGCTTTTCTCTTCCTTGTCTTTTAGCCACCGCCATCTTGGAGTCCTTTTCCCTATTCTACCTACCTAACACAAAGTAAACATTTTATTTTCATAGTCTTTGGGATATTGAAGTAAAGTATATGGAACATTATAGGTGCATGGCACATTAACACACTACGAAGACATAGCTAAATGAAATAAAATTATTATTTATGTGGTTCATCTTATTATAAATCAAGTATCACTTTACTTAAATCTTAAAGAACTAGTAGAACATACCTTGCAACACTCAACATGAACTATAGCAGATCTTAAAAAAATGAATGCCTAAAAATTATTTGAAGTAGAATTTTATTTGTAACGGCCCTTGAAATAAAGTCTTACTCAGAAAAAAAAAAAAAACTTCAATTGTAATATACAAACATCTTCAATTAAATGACTCAATAGAAATCGGTAGAATTATAATGAGTAAGAGCACATAATTAATATAATGTCTCATATCTGCCTTTAAGATGTAAACTATACAGAAAAAAAAGTTATTTTTTATGCTCATATTTATCATAGAATTAATATTTGGTTGGTATTTATGGACTTTTAAAGCCAGGTAATTTTTGAAACATTATATCATCTTTTTTTTTTTTCAGATACCCTAAAATCTAGAGATATATTCTAGGAACTCAGACCTCACTGTAACTCGAAATGTACCACAAAATGCATTATAAAAGAAATATTAGTACATTTTCACAGACTGGTCTGATAGATGTTTAGAAATGCATGAAATAAATGATAAATGTTCATTGTTTTGCTATCTTAAGCAATGACAGTTTGATAGGGAAAACACAGATTTTCTGAAATTAAAATAATTTTTCAATATGTTAAATAAATGTCACTGTCAAGAAAGTGTTTGAGCAGGCATAGAAATACTGTATTGGTCATAGAAAATTTAATGAAATTTCCATGCTTGAAAACTAACATGTAAGCAAGTAGGCATTGACCGGGACATTAGTGGACAACTGAAATGTACCCACAACACTCTGGGGCTTTGAGTTCCCTCTTTGTCACATTTTTCCCTCTTCCTTTCTTCCTTTGGCATATCTTATTCAGTTAAGAGCAGTTGGTGTTAATTAAACACTACGTGAAACATTTTAACTTCTTGGTGCAAAATGTGCCATGGCTTACTGGGCACCTATCAATGAACTTCCTGAGTCTGCTCAAATTACATTCTTCTGTCATCCTCTATTAGAATCAGTCTTCTACTTATGAATGAGTTACTCTCAGCAAAGACTATTCTAATCATAAAACTTTATTTTACCCACTCAATTTAAGTCCCCCTAGATTCTTAATCTAGGACTCAACACAAAACACCAAATCACAAAAATCCTTCTCTAAAGAGACACATTTCCTTTCCTGTGTCATGAGTATGAATTCTGAAAGCAGAGAGAAAAAAAAGGTATTGCAGAAGGAGCATTGAATTTGTGGTTGTCAGAAGTTTATTCGAATATTTGACTCCTTCATTTTTTAATTTATGTAGCAAATCATCTAACTTATTTGGGCATAATATTTCTCAAGTAAAATGGAGATAATAACTTTATCTACCCCACATGGTTGTTCTGAGAATTAAATTAGGATAAACAACAAGGTCCCACTGTATAACATAGGGAGTTATATTCAATATCCTGTGATAAACCATAATGAAAAAGAATGTACATATATATTAACAGATGGACTTTTTAGATGGCTCAATGGAAGAAGAATCTGCCTGCAGTGTAGGAGCCACAGGAGCCATGGGTTTGATCCCTGGGTCAGGAAGATCCCCAGAGGAGGGCATGGCAACCCACTTCAGTATTTTTGCCTGGAGAACCTCATGGACAGAGGAACCTGGCAGGCTACAGTCACTGGGTCGCAAAGAGTTGGACATGACTGAAGTACGCACACACACATATGTATAACTGAATCATTTTTCTGTACAGCAGGAATTAAAACAATTATAATATAATAACTTTTAAATAATAATATTTTTAGGAGCAGAAATATGGATATCCTCCTACAATTTAACACAGTTGCACTTCTAAAGTATCAACAATATGAGAAAGCGATATAGAATAGCCATAGTGATGTTTTGTGTCATTAAATTAGGTATAGGCTTGAAAATTTCAAGTCTGAGTAGCCGACTGACTTTGCTTAAATACAAAGCTAGCACTTTGGGTTAACTGGAGATTGCAAAGTGCTCTGTGATGGCTGTTGGGGGTAGGCACAAGTTTGAGGTAGAAGTTGGGTGATTTAATCACTGGATTGTTCTGGTGATTGGATTGCGTTCTCTGTTCAGCATCCACTATCCAAACCCAATCACTCAAGCTAAAAGGTGGCCTGAGGGGGCTCTTGAGTTTCTATGGATATGTTCCTTGTGGATATGTGTACATATGTAAGTATAATTCAATAAACTTTATACCAGAAAAACAAAACCAAACCCCAGTCACTCAAGATTTAACCCAATCACCAATGAAGAGATCTCCACTCATCTAGAGCTAGTGCCTCCCTATAAAAACGTTCTCTGTTTTTTGACACTAATACTCTGGAAGAGCTGGGCCCAGGCCATCCTCTCCCAAGTTTCAGAGTCCCCTCAGCCTCTGAATTCCACTTATCTGCTTGGAGTCCCAAGTGGCCCCCGCCATGTCCTTCTCCCCTCTCAAGGTGGCTGTGGTCTGCATGAGCAACATGAACAGGAGCATGGAGGCCCACAGCATCCTCAGGAAGAAAGGTTTCAGTGTCAGGTCTTTTGGAGCCGGATCCCGAGTTAGGCTCCCAGGAACTGCGCCCAACCTCCCTGTGGTTTACGATTTCTCCACCACGTATGAACAGATGCGCAAGGACCTTGTGCGCATAGACCGAGAACACTATACCAGCAATGGCATCTTGCACATCTTGGGAAGAAATGAGAGAATCAAGCCTCACCCGGAAAGATTTCAAGAGTGCAGAGATCGCTTTGATGTCATCTTTACCTGCGAAGAGAGCGTCTATGACCGGGTGATAGAAGAGCTGTGGGTCCGGGAGCAGGAGACCTGCCAGCCTGTGCACGTGATCAACGTGGACATGGACGACAACATGGAGGACGCCACCCTTGGGTCTCTGATCATCTGTGAGCTCTGCGAACGCCTCCAGCAAGCAGAGGACATGGAAGGCAGTCTGGCTGAACTGCTCCTGGCAGTGGAGAGGAAAACAGGAAGGAGCTTTCTGCACACGGTCTGCTTCTACTGAAGAAGAGAGCAAACCATGGCTGACTCTTGGCCTCCTTCCTTTACCTTGGTCACATTATATGGCACCAATTTGTGTGCTAGTCTTCAAGGTTGGCTTAAAGTATTTCCTAAATCCTTTGGAAACATAGTCCTTCCCTCTGATTTTGATTAGAGTTTTCTAACTGAAAGTGGGTTCTGGCTTCTCACTGCTCAAAATCCAATAAAGAGCCAAGTTTAGTAGAAAGGAAAATTTATTTTGCATCCTGGCAATCAGGTGGAGAGGGCAGGGGAGTGGTAGTTCAGGGAGAAGGACAGACTCCTCTCCAAAGATTGACTCTGCCCCTTTGACAATCAGTGGGCAAGCATTTTTATAGACAGAGGGAGGGGGCTACATGCAGAAACAGCTAATAGTCATCTTGACATTGGTCATGAGTTGATTTGATCTGCGTCATCTTGCTTTTTTAAGTCCAGTTAATCTTCAGTTCTATGGTTAGTTTGTTCCTGTTTCCTTACGAGCAATTTCAAAATTGTGGAAGCTTATATCATGGATGGGGCCAGTCTGGTGGCTCAGTGGTAAAGAATCTGCCTGCACTGCAAGAGACACAGGTTCATTCCCTAGATCAGGCAGATTCCCTGGAGAAGGAAATGGACACCCATTCCAGTACTCTTGCCTGAAAAATCCCATGGACAGAGAAGCCTGGCAGCTACTGTCCACAAAGTCGCAAAAGAGTCTTAGCGACTACACAACAAAAACAGCAAATGTCATGGTAAATGCCTAGTCATTGTGCAGTTAACCCACAGGGCAGGTGTTTCAGTATTTACAAGATAGCTCACAGGATATGTCTCAGAATATTATCTACAGCACTTAAGGGAGAACTAAAGATACTTAACTATCCTTAGTGACTAAACTATTGTTTAGTTTTGTTAGACCGTTTTCCTTTGTTTCTGCCTTTTCTCACTTCTGTGATTAATCTTATTCTTTTTATTTAGTTTTGAATATGCTGGGTCTTCCATGCTCTGTGAGGATTTTCTTCATTGCAGTGTGCAGGTTTCTCTTGGTTTGAGGCACCAGCTCTAGGTGGCCAGGCTTCAGTATTTGCAGCAGGCCAGCTTAGTAGTTGTAGCCAATGGGTTATATTGTCCTGCGGCATGTTGAATCTTCCTAGACCAGGGATCAAACCTGTGCCCCCTGCACAGGCAGAGAGACTCTTAACCACTGAAATACCAGGGAAGTTCCTAAGGTTATTTTTTGACTAAAGTTGTTTTCACAGACAAAGGCTGACTGAGGACCTGGCGGGGAAGGCCCATAAGGCCCTGATCCATTTCCATTCGCTCTATTCAGTTCACACCCAAGATCTAGTTCTTCATGACTTATAAGATCCCTTCAAGTCTGGGTCACTCACTATAATAAAATTTACACTATATTTAAGTTGTGACTACTTTTCCATTTATGCCTTGTGTTTGTAAGACTTTTCTCTTACAAATGTTCTGCTTCCCTTGTATTCTTGAAGCCATTCTTTGTACAAATTCCCAGGGACTTCCCAGTTCCAGTCAAGGCTCAGAAACTCCTGCTTTGAGGCAGTTGTTCTCAAGTCATGGTGTACATCGCAATCATCTGAAGGGCTTTGTACATGACAGACCTCTGGTCTCCACTCCCGGAGTTTCTGATTTGGTGGTCTGGAGTCCAAGTTGCTTTTCTCACACATTCTAGGTTGATGTTAATGCTCTGGGTCTGAGATTCACACTTTGGGAAGACCAAGTGTGTTTTCTAAGGTAGGACTATGAATATGACAATCACTCTAACTGTTGGAGACACAGGGACATAAAATCTGTGATGTACTAAATGAATGTTTCTCTTGCACCATTTTGAAGGAATAGGACTGTCATTGTTTGATGTCTTGTTCATAATTTTTAGATCAATATCCTTTGCTCTGTTAATTCTGCAAACTAACAAAGGAATAGAACCAAAAATGACTATATTTCAGTATAGAATGGTCAGACAGCTCTTTGCTTGAAGACATGAGAAAGTTAGTGGTGGCTGCTCCAGTCCTTGGAGAATCACCATGAATTCAAGAAAATAAAATGGAAGGTAGGTGGTATTCTTGGAACTCCTGAAATATTATCTGCAGGGATGTTTTCTAGGAGTTCCCTTTTTACACAGGATAATATTTTTATTACTTTATGGGCAAAACTATGTGTATCTTCCTGTGATTTAACACAATTACAATTCTAAAGCATCAATTGTAGGAAAGAAATATGGAACAATTATTGTAATTAAATGAAGTGTAAGCTTGGAAATTTCAAACACATTTTTCATATGCATATTCTCGGGTCACTGGAAGAGCTGATGACAAGCTTGGGAATAGTCTGGGCATTTTGCCTAATATCATATGTTCAGTTCAGTTCAGCCACTCAGTCATGTCCAACTTTTTACAATCCCATGTACTGCAGCACCCCAGGCCTCCCTCTCCCTGTCCATCACCAACTCCTGGAGTTTACTCAAACTCATGTCCATTGAGTCAGTGATGCCATCCAACCATCTCAACCTCTGTCACCCACTTCTCCACCCACCTTCAATCTTTCCCAGCATCAGGGTCTTTGCATCAGGTAGCCAAAATGTTGGAGTTTCAGCTTCAGCCTCAGTCCTTCCAATGAATATTCAGGACTGATTTCCTTTAGGATGGACTGGTTGGATCTCCTTGCTGTCCAAGGGATTCTCAAGAGTCTTCTCCAATACTACAGTTCAAAAGCACCAGTTCTTCAGTGCTCAGCTTTCTTTATAGTCCCACTCTCACATCCATACATGAATACTGGATAAACCATAACTTTGACTAGACAGACCTTTGTTGGCAAAGTAATGTCTATATTTTTTAATATACTGTCTAGATTGGTAATAACTTTTCTTACAAGGAGCAAGCATCTTTTAATTTCATGACTGCAGTCATCATCTGCAGTAATTTTGAAGCCCCCCAAAATAAAGTCTTCACTGTTTCCATTGTTTCCCCATCTATTTGTCATGAAGTGATGGGACCAGATGCTCTGATCTTAGTTTTTTGAATGTTGAGCTTTAAGTTAACTTTTTCACTCTTGTCTTTCACTTTCGTCAAGAGGCTCTTAGTTCTTTGCTTTCTGCCAGAAGTGTGGTATCATTTGTGTATCTGAGGTTATTGATATTTCTCCCAGCAATCTTGATTCCAGCTTGTGCTTCATCCAGTCCAGCATTTTGCATGATGTACTCTGCATATAAGTTAAATAAGCAGGGTGACAATATACAGCCTTGATGTACTCCTTTTCCTATTTGGAATCAGTCTGTTGTTCCATGTCCAGTTCTAACTGTTGCTTCCTGACCTGCATGCAGTTTCTCAAGAGGTAGGTCAGATGGTCTGGTATTTCCATCTCTTCAAGAATTTTCCACAGTCNTAAGTTAAATAAGCAGGGTGACAATATACAGCCTTGATGTACTCCTTTTCCTATTTGGAATCAGTCTGTTGTTCCATGTCCAGTTCTAACTGTTGCTTCCTGACCTGCATGCAGTTTCTCAAGAGGTAGGTCAGATGGTCTGGTATTTCCATCTCTTCAAGAATTTTCCACAGTCTGTTGTGATTCACACAGTCAAAGGCTTTGGCATAGTCAATAAAGCAGAAATAGATGTTTTTCTGGAACTCTCTCTCTTTTTTGATGATCCAATGGATGTTGGCAATCTGATATCTGGTTCCTCTGCCTTTTCTAAAACCAGCTTGAACATCTGGAAGTTCACAATTCATATATTGTTGAGGCCTGGCTTAGAGAATTTTGAGCATTACTTTGCTAGTGTGTGAAATGAGTACAATTGTATGGTAGTCTGAGCATCCTTTGGCATTGCCTTTCTTTAGAACTGGAATGAAAATGGACCTTTTCCAGTCCTATGGCCACTGCTGAGTTTTCCAAATTTGCTGGCATATTGAGTGCAGCACTTTCACAGCATCATCTTTCAGGATTTGAAATAGCTCAACTGGAATTTCATCACCTCCATTAGCTCTGTTCGTAGTGATGCTTCCTAAGGCCCACTTGACTTCACATTCCAGGCTGTCTGGCTCTAGGTGAGTGATCACACCATTGTGATTATCTGGGTCATGAATATCTTTTTTTGTACAGTTCTTCTGTGTATTCTTGCCACCTCTTCTTAATATCTTCTGCTTCTGTTAGTTCCATACCATTTCTGTCCTTTATTGTGCCCATCTTTGCAAGAAATATTCCTTTGGTATCTCTAATTTTCTTGAACAGATCTCTAGTCTTTCCCATTCTATTGTTTTCCTCTATTTCTTTGCATTGATCCCTAAGGAAGGTTTTCTTATCTTTCCTTGCTATTCTTTGGAATTCTGCACTCAAATGGGTATATCTTTCCTTTTCTCCTTTGCCTTTTGCTTCTCTTCTTTTCACAGCTATTTGTAAGGCCTCCTCAGACAACCATTTTGCCTTTTTGCATTTCTATCATAAGTGGAGATTTCAAAACACAGCCACAGGGTAGTGACACCCTTGCCCAGAGTTAGTTGTTAAAGATAATTTTACACCAGATTGCTCAGATGACTGAATCTAGTTCTCTGGCCCAAATCCACTATCCAAACCCAATCATTCAAGAGTTAACCCACTCATCAATCAAGAGTTCTCTACCCACTTCAAGGTGATGACTGCATATAAACCTGGTCTCTGTTCTTTGACACTATACTAGTTACAAGAGCTGGACCCAGGTGCTCATCTCCCTGGTTTCAGAGTTCCCTTGGACCCTGAAGCCCACCCATGCAGCTGGAGTCTCAAGTGGCCACCATCATGCCCTCCTCCCCATTCAGCATGGCTATGGTCTGTATGAGCAACATGAACAGGAGCACGGAAGCCCACAACATCCTCAAGAGGAAAGGATTCAATGTCAGGTCTTTTGGAGTGGGATCCTGTATGACACTCCCAGGACTGGCACCCACCCTAAGGTCTATGATTTCTCCACCACGTATGAGTAGATGTGCAAAGACCTTCTCCTCAAAGACCAGGTATGCTATAGCAGCAGTGGGGTGTTTCACACATTGGGGAGAAATGAGATAATGAAGCCTCATCCAGAATGATTTCAACAGTGCACAGATCCCTTTGATGTCATCTTTACCTGTGCTGAGAGAGTGTATAAAATGGTGGTGAAAGATTTGTGTGCTAGATAACAGAAGACCTGGCATCTTGTGCATGTGATCAACTTGGATATAAAGGACACGCTGAAGGCAGCCAGCCTTGGTTCTTCGATCATCTGTGAGCTCTGCCAGGGTCTCCAGCAGGCTGATGGCATGCAAAGCAGTCAGGCTGAGCTGCTCCAGGCAGCAAAGCAGAAAACAGGAAGGAGCTTTCTGCACACAATCTGCTTCTACTGAAGATCTTAGGTGGTTTTCAGCTTCCTTGTCAGTAAAAACTTTAGTATAGACTTTTGGGCTAGTGGATATTTTCTCTAAGAAGGGTCTTCAAAGTTCTTTTATATTAAAAGCTGTCTGTATGACTTTTTTTTTCAGGTGCATCCTACTCAGGCAAGAAGTGGAGGATAAAAGGATTTCATGGCAAACAGAACACGAACTGTAAGTAGGCATCAAAAAGTCCTTTCAATTTGAGTTTGAATAGTGTGGAGACTTGCCTTCAAAGGAATAATTTAGTGTTCACACGTCTCTGCAAAGAAGTCAACCTCAATGACTCCGTTTTAATGATCAACAAATCAAGACTCATAATGGGTTGCTGGACAAGTGAAGTGTTGAAGGATATTTCAGAAAATGAAAAACAGTGTCTATTTTATCCATTTATAGTGATAACAATCCTTTTAGCTTTTCTGGCATGTGTATAAATATGATTTTTTAAAAATGAGCTAGGTTTGTATTGAATGTTTGAACTTCAAAATATTTTTATTTTTAGATCGGATGTCCTTTTCTAATGCGAACTTTAATAGAAACCCAGGGTGCATAATGAATTATATTTATTACTAAAATTCTGGCACAATTTGTTCAATCAAAGAGCTCACTAAATGTAATAAAATGAAATAAACCTTCACATTTAAAGAAAAGTGTTGTCTCATTCATGGTAAGGAATGCATATTATAAAGCAAAAGTGAAAGTTGCTAGGTTGTGTCTGGCTCTTTGCTACGCCATGGAAGTTAGCTTGTCAGGCAGGCTCCTCTGTCCATGGAATTCCCCAGGCTAGACTACTGGAGTGGGCTGCCATTTACTCCTCCAGGGGATCTTACAGACCCAGGGATCGAACATGGGTTTCCTGCATGGCAGGCAGATTCTTTACTGTCTGAGCCACGAGGGAAACCTATTACAAAGTGAGTGCCTTGGTTTCTTATTGTTGAAGACAAGTGACTTCCATGAAGAATTTTTTCCTAATGAGAACTTTCTTCATGCTAAAAACATTCATTTGTTGAATACTGTGCTTCTGCGAAAAGTGGTTCCTTACTACTGGGTAGTGAAATATTCTTGGTTCTGATGAACAATGGCACCAGGTCCTGGGTGACTTTGCTGTTGTTGTTGTTCAGACATATGACTCACATGTTGTTGAGTCATGTCCAACATTTGTGACTCCAGGGACTGCAACACACCAGGCCTCCCTGTCCTTCACCATCTCCCAGAGTTTGCCCAAGTTCATGTGAATTGGTGATGCCATCCAACCATCTCATCTGTCACTCTCTTCCCCTTCTACTAAGGGAAAAATGTCAAAAGATCTAATGTGGAGCTAGGGTTTCAAATAAAATAAGAGAAAGAATGGGACTGAGAATAATTTTTGGAGAAAAAATTGTGAACATTTCCAAACTCATTAAAAAACATTTACAGACCCGAAGATTCAGCCAACCTCAAAGAGCATAAAAACAAGAAGCTATGCCTAGGCCCATGAATATCGATCTAAAAAGCAAGATTGAGGGGGGCAGTCTTAAGATGGCAGAGGAATAGGACGGGGAGACCACTTTCTCCCCCACAAATTCATCAAAAGAACATTTAAACGCTGAGTAAATTCCACAAAACAACTTCTGAATGTCGGCAGAGGACATCAGGAACCCAGAAAAGCAGCTCATTGTCTTCGAAAGGAGGCAGGAAAAAACACAAAAGACAAAAAAAGAGACAAAAGAAGTAGGGGCGGAGCTCTGTCAGGGAAGGGAGTCTTAAAAAGAGAGAAGTTTCCAATCACCAGGAAACACTCTCACTGCCAAGTCTGTGGCGAGCCTTGGAAGCACAGAGGGCAACATAACCAGGAGGAAAAATAAATAAATAATTAAACCCCACAGATTACGAGCCCAACAGTAACTCCCCCAGTGGAGAAGCAGCGCAGACGCCTCCTCGCGCCACTAGCAAGCGGGGGCTGGGCTGGGCAGGGAGGCGCGGGCTGCATTGCTTAGAGTAAGGACCGGGCCTGAATGCCCTGAGGGCAATCTGAGCGAACTAGCTTGGGCTAGCAAACCAGACTGTGGGCTAGCTACCACACGAAAAGCCCTAACCTAAGACACCACCAGGCCCACTCACAGAACAAAGGACTGAACAGAACTAGCTGGCTGCAGACCACCCCCCTCTGGTGACAGGCAGCCAGAGCCGGAAGGGGGCAATCGCAGCCCCGGAGAGACATTATCTACCAAACTGCAAGCAGACTTCTTTGCTAACTAAGACCTCTTGGGGTTCTGGATGGCCAACATTCACCTGAGGTGTGCTGGTTGTACAGTCAGAAAACCAAGCAGCTGGGACAGGGGAGACAATAAGTTGCAGTGACAGCACTCACCAAACACCTCACCACCTGAGCTCCTCAGACCTGGGAAGGGCACAAAACAGGCCACCTGAGTCTGCGCCTCTGAGAACTACCCGAGTGCCTGAACCTGAGCTGCTTAGACCTGGGAGGTGCATGCAGCCCAGGGCCGGCCTTGGACGGTTCCCAGCGGAGCAACCTAGAGCCTGAGCAGTGTGGGCAGGGAGGGCACATGCGCCATGAGCGGGGGTAGGCCCAGTGTGGCTGAGACACTGCGAACACACACCAGTGTTATTTGTTTGCAGTGTCCCTCCCTCCCCACAGCGCGACTGAACAAGTGAGCATAAAAAAAGTGTCCACTACCGCCCGCCTTGTGTCAGGGTGGAAATCAGACACTGAAGAGACCAGCAAACAGAAGAAACTAAAACAGAGGGAACCACCTTGGAAGTGACAGGTGCAATAGATTAAAACCCTGTAGTAAGTACTGACTACCTAGGAAGGGGCCTATAGATCTTGAGAAATATACGCTGGACCAAGGAACTATCTGGAAATGAACTGACCCCACATTGCCCACAACAACACCAGAGAAAGTCCTAGATATATTTTTACTATTTTTAAGATCATTCATTAAAAAAATATTTTTTAAATGTTAAGTCCTCTATTACTCCTTTAATTCTCATTTTTATAACCTAGTTTACAAAAAAAAGACCTTATTTTTTTTAAGGTAACTTCATATATATATATTTTATAGTTTTTGTGACTTTGTTTTATTTTTTTCTTCTTTTCTTTAATATTGTATTTTTGAAAATCCAACCTCTACTCTAGATTTTTAATCTTTGCTTTTTGGTATTTGTTATCAGTTTTGTACCTTTAAGAACCCAATCTTCAGTACCCATTTTTACTTGCGAGTGAGATTACTGGCTTGACTGCTCTCTCCCCCTTTGGACTCTCCTTTTTTTCCACCAGGTCGCCTCTGTCTCCTCTCTCCCCCTTCTCTTCTCTACCCAACTCTGTGAATCTCTTTGTGTGTTCCAGGCTGTGGAGAACACTTAGGGAACTGATTACTGGCTGGATCTCTCTCTCTCCTTTTGATTCCCCCCTTTTATCCTCCTGGCCACCTCTGTCTCCTTCTTCCCTCTTCTCTTCTCTCTATAACTCTGTGAACATATCTGAGTGGTCCAGACTGTGGAGCACACATAAGGAAGTGATTACTGGCTAACTTGCTCTCTCTTCTTTTGATTCCACTTCATCTCATTCAGGTCACCTCTTACTCCCTCCTCTTTCTTCTCTTCTGCATGTAACTCTGTGAACCTCTCTGGGTGTCCTTCACTGTGGAGAAAGTTTTCATCTTTAACCTAGATGTTTTATCAATGGTGCTGTATAGAAGGAGAAGTCTTGAGGCTACTATAAAAATAAGACTGAAAACCAGAAGCAGGAAGCTTAAGTCCAAATCCTGAGAACACCAGGGAACTCCTGACTCCAGGGAACATTAATCGACAGGAGCTCATCAAACACCTCCATACCTACACTGAAGCCAAGCACCACCCAAGGGCCAACAAGATCCAGAGCAAGACATACCATGCAAATACTCCAGCACCAGAGGAAGACAGCCTTGAGCTTCAATATACTGGCTGCCCCAAATTACTCCAAAACCACTGACATCTCATAACTCATTACTGGACATTTCATTGCACTCCAGAGAGAAGAAATCCATCTCCACCCACCAGAACACCGACACAAGCTTCCCTAACCAAGAAACCTTGACAAGCCACCCATACAACCCTACCCACAGTGAGGAAACTCCACAATAAAGAGAACTCCTCAAACTGCCAGAATACAGAAAGGCCACCCCAAAATTCAGCAATATAAACAAGATGAAGAGACAGAGGAATACCAACCAGGTAAAGGAACAGGATAAGTGTCCACCAAACCAAACAAAAGAGGAAGAGATAGGGAATCTACCTGAGAAAGAATTCCAAATAGTGATAGTGAAAATGATACAAAAATTTGAAATCAAAATGGAATCACAGATAAATAACCTGCAGACAAGGATTGAGAAGATGCAAGAAAGGTTTAACAAGGACTCTCAAAGACCAGGTATGCTATAGCAGCAGTGGGGTGTTTCACACATTGGGGAGAAATGAGATAATGAAGCCTCATCCAGAATGATTTCAACAGTGCACAGATCCCTTTGATGTCATCTTTACCTGTGCTGAGAGAGTGTATAAAATGGTGGTGAAAGATTTGTGTGCTAGATAACAGAAGACCTGGCATCTTGTGCATGTGATCAACTTGGATATAAAGGACACGCTGAAGGCAGCCAGCCTTGGTTCTTCGATCATCTGTGAGCTCTGCCAGGGTCTCCAGCAGGCTGATGGCATGCAAAGCAGTCAGGCTGAGCTGCTCCAGGCAGCAAAGCAGAAAACAGGAAGGAGCTTTCTGCACACAGTCTGCTTCTACTGAAGATCTTAGGTGGTTTTCAGCTTCCTTGTCAGTAAAAACTTTAGTATAGACTTTTGGGCTAGTGGATATTTTCTCTAAGAAGGGTCTTCAAAGTTCTTTTATATTAAAAGCTGTCTGTATGATTTTTTTTTTCAGGTGCATCCTACTCAGGCAAGAAGTGGAGGATAAAAGGATTTCATGGCAAACAGAACACGAACTGTAAGTAGGCATCAAAAAGTCCTTTCAATTTGAGTTTGAATAGTGTGGAGACTTGCCTTCAAAGGAATAATTTAGTGTTCACACGTCTCTGCAAAGAAGTCAACCTCAATGACTCCGTTTTAATGATCAACAAATCAAGACTCATAATGGGTTGCTGGACAAGTGAAGTGTTGAAGGATATTTCAGAAAATGAAAAACAGTGTCTATTTTATCCATTTATAGTGATAACAATCCTTTTAGCTTTTCTGGCATGTGTATAAATATGATTTTTAAAAAATGAGCTAGGTTTGTATTGAATGTTTGAACTTCAAAATATTTTTATTTTTAGATCGGATGTCCTTTTCTAATGCGAACTTTAATAGAAACCCAGGGTGCATAATGAATTATATTTATTACTAAAATTCTGGCACAATTTGTTCAATCAAAGAGCTCACTAAATGTAATAAAATGAAATAAACCTTCACATTTAAAGAAAAGTGTTGTCTCATTCATGGTAAGGAATGCATATTATAAAGCAAAAGTGAAAGTTGCTAGGTTGTGTCTGGCTCTTTGCTACGCCATGGAAGTTAGCTTGTCAGGCAGGCTCCTCTGTCCATGGAATTCCCCAGGCTAGACTACTGGAGTGGGCTGCCATTTACTCCTCCAGGGGATCTTACAGACCCAGGGATCGAACATGGGTTTCCTGCATGGCAGGCAGATTCTTTACTGTCTGAGCCACGAGGGAAACCTATTACAAAGTGAGTGCCTTGGTTTCTTATTGTTGAAGACAAGTGACTTCCATGAAGAATTTTTTCCTAATGAGAACTTTCTTCATGCTAAAAACATTCATTTGTTGAATACTGTGCTTCTGCGAAAAGTGGTTCCTTACTACTGGGTAGTGAAATATTCTTGGTTCTGATGAACAATGGCACCAGGTCCTGGGTGACTTTGCTGTTGTTGTTGTTCAGACATATGACTCACATGTTGTTGAGTCATGTCCAACATTTGTGACTCCAGGGACTGCAACACACCAGGCCTCCCTGTCCTTCACCATCTCCCAGAGTTTGCCCAAGTTCATGTTCATTGAATTGGTGATGCCATCCAACCATCTCATCTGTCACTCTCTTCCCCTTCTACTAAGGGAAAAATGTCAAAAGATCTAATGTGGAGCTAGGGTTTCAAATAAAATAAGAGAAAGAATGGGACTGAGAATAATTTTTGGAGAAAAAATTGTGAACATTTCCAAACTCATTAAAAAACATTTACAGACCCGAAGATTCAGCCAACCTCAAAGAGCATAAAAACAAGAAGCTATGCCTAGGCCCATGAATATCGATCTAAAAAGCAAGATTGAGGGGGGCAGTCTTAAGATGGTAGAGGAATAGGACGGGGAGACCACTTTCTCCCCCACAAATTCATCAAAAGAACATTTAAACGCTGAGTAAATTCCACAAAACAACTTCTGAATGTCGGCAGAGGACATCAGGAACCCAGAAAAGCAGCTCATTGTCTTCGAAAGGAGGTAGGAAAAAACACAAAAGACAAAAAAAGAGAAAAAGAAGTAGGGGCGGAGCTCTGTCAGGGAAGGGAGTCTTAAAAAGAGAGAAGTTTCCAATCACCAGGAAACACTCTCACTGCCAAGTCTGTGGCGAGCCTTGGAAGCACAGAGGGCAACATAACAAGGAGGAAAAATAAATAAATAATTAAACCCCACAGATTACGAGCCCAACAGTAACTCCCCCAGTGGAGAAGCAGCGCAGACGCCTCCTCGCGCCACTAGCAAGCGGGGGCTGGGCTGGGCAGGGAGGCGCGGGCTGCATTGCTTAGAGTAAGGACTGGGCCTGAATGCCCTGAGGGCAATCTGAGCGAACTAGCTTGGGCTAGCAAACCAGACTGTGGGATAGCTACCACACGAAAAGCCCTAACCTAAGACACCACCAGGCCCGCTCACAGAACAAAGGACTGA
>SJYX01010773.1:160134-175533 GCA_006410675.1 Oreotragus oreotragus
CAACCTAGATGTCCATCAGCAGATGAATGGATAAGAAAGCTGTGGTACATATACACAATGGAGTATTACTCAGCCATTAACAAGAATACATTTGAATCAGTTCTAATGAGGTGAATGAAACTGGAGCCGATTATACAGAGTGAAGTAAGCCAGAAAGAAAAACACCAATACAGTATACTAACATATATACATGGAATATAGAAAGATGGTAATGATAACCCTGTGAGACAGCAAAAGAGATACAGATGTATAGAACAGACTTTTGGACTCTGAGGGAGAGGGAGAGGGTGGGATGATTTGGGAGAATGGCATTGAAACATGTATACTATAATGTAAGAAATGAATCGCCAGTCTAGGTTCGATACAGGATACAGGATGCTTGGGGTTGGTGCACTGGGATGACCCAGAGAGATGATATGGTGAGGGTAGTGGGAGGGGGGTTCAGGATTGGGAACTCATGTACAACCGTGGTGGATTCATGTTGATGTATGGCAAAATCAATACAATATTGTAATGTAATTAGTCTCCAATTAAAATAAATAAATTTAAATTAAAAAATAAAAAACAAGATAGAGGGGAAAATCTTGAGTGTAGCCAAAGGAGGCAAGCAAATATAAGCATGTCAAAATTATTTTGATTTACATGTGGTCTGTTAAGCACTAAGTACATATAATTATATATTGTTAGGCAAAAACATCATTATTCATGTTTCTGAAATTTGAAACTCATGGAAAAACTGAGGATGGTTATAACTTTAGTGTAAACTATTGAATGGGCTTCCCTGGTGGCTCAGGTGGTAAATACCAAGTCTGCCTGCATGCAGGAGACCTAGGTTCAATTCCTGGATTGGGAAGATCCCCTAGAGAGGGGAAGGGCTAGCTTCTCCAGTATTCTTGCCCGGAGAATTCCACAGACAGAGGAGCCTGGCGAGCTATAGTTGATGGGGTTGGAAAGAGCCGAACATGACTGAGCTACTAACATTTTCAATTTCAAGCTATTTCATGAAGAAGAAATGTCAAAAATTGTTGGTACATATTAATTGTAAGCTTCATATTTTTACTGAAAATAGATTTAACACAATCCCTTCACTGTTCACCTGAAACTATCACAAAACTGTTAATCCACTATACCCCAATACAAAATAAAAACTTTATATTGTTTTTTAAAAATGCACCAAATAAAGATAAGCTTAAGGGTAATTTTCATTAATAGGCAAACTCAGGGTTATCATTTGTGTTTATGAACACAGTGGAGCCAAATAACAATTATTATTTTACTTGAAATTTTCAAAGGAGAAGAGAACACAGGCAGAATTCACATGTAAATGATGTCTAGTGCAAGATAAAGGACAAAATGACATCCTACTTTTACAGTAATAAGAACATAGAAAAGTGGTGATGAGTTACCATAGGGCACAGAGTTGATGAGGCTTGCTAAACTCAAAAGAATCTGAGCTACAGGGTTTAGCACTAGACTCACATTTGTGTTTATGAACACAGTGGAGCCAAATAACAATTATTATTTTACTTGAAATTTTCAAAGGAGAAGAGAACACAGGCAGAATTCACATGTAAATGATGTCTAGTGCAAGATAAAGGACAAAATGACATCCTACTTTTACAGTAATAAGAACATAGAAAAGTGGTGATGAGTTACCATAGGGCACAGAGTTGATGAGGCTTGCTAAACTCAAAAGAATCTGAGCTACAGGGTTTAGCACTAGACTCACATTCACAGCCTCATTTCAGTTCATCAAAACAGCATTTATCACATTAAATTTATATGCCCTTGATTTTTTTAAAAAGACTAGCTTAGGTGATAAACCATTCTTTTTTTTTAAATTAGAGTATCTGAAAGAAGTAAGAGAGAGAAAAGGAGCAGGAGATAGTGAAGACGATGTGAAGGTGTCTTAGAGACAGCACATTTGGGAAGAGAGTGAGGCTGGTGGAGACAGTTCTGTCCCTTTGTGATCCACACAGTCAAAGGTTTTGGTGTAGTAAATAAAGCAGAAGCATATGTTTTTCTGGAACTTCCCTGGTTTTTTGATGATCCAGTGGATGTTGGCAATTTGATCTCTGGCTCCTCTGCCTTTTCTCTGCCTCAGAAAACGAGATATCATTCATTAAATAACAGGTGCCATAGAATTGGGCTTGACATGAGAAATAGAAAACAAATGGCCTTACTGTAGATCACTCTTGGCAAAATATGAGAAAGGTGTTGAAAATGGCAAGGATCTGTGTGGGATTTCCCCAGGCAGGGTGTGGGAAGGGTTTCTCTGCCTCAGAAAACGAGATATCATTCATTAAATAACAGGTGCCATAGAATTGGGCTTGACATGAGAAATAGAAAACAAATGGCCTTACTGTAGATCACTCTTGGCAAAATATGAGAAAGGTGTTGAAAATGGCAAGGATCTGTGTGGGATTTCCCCAGGCAGGGTGTGGGAAGGGAATTTGCAGAGCTACCAGGGAGACTTGGCCTGTGTGTGAGAAATAGGAGGAGGCATTTGAGTAGAGTGTTAAGAATTAACTTGTTTCAGACTGAAGTCACTCCATCGGGACACCAGTCCCATAGGGAAATTCCCTAACCCTAGCTTTCTGGCTTCTTTCTATGGCTCTGATTTTAAATATTTTCCTCTTAGTCCCTGTCTCTACTTCCTGGCTGTGGTGAACTTTTGCAGTACTCTAGGGCTTCCCTGATAACTCGGTAAAGAATCTGCCTTCAATGCAGGAGAGCCCGGTTCAATTCCTAGGTCAGGAAGATCTGCTGGAGAAGGGAAAGGCTACCCACTCTAATATTCTGGCCTGGAGAATTCCATGGACTATATAGTCCATGGGGTCACAAAGAGTTGGACACAACTGAACGACCTTCACTTTCTGCTGAAGCCCTACCTTGTTGATTTGTCTTTCCTGGCTTCTTCCTTCTTGCCTTTATCTATTTTCCTTTTTTGTTTTTTTAAATCAGGCTGTGGGACTCACAAGAACTATCGTTTCTATTTGGTGGTCTCCCCTTGCCTTCTGATTTTCCACTTCCTGCAAGAGACAGGCTGCCCTCACTGGAGAGAATTCTCAGAGGGGAGCATGTGCTCAATGGGAAACAGTTTCAGTGTACATGCTAAGTTGCTTCAGCCATGTCTGACTCTTTGTGACTCTGTGGACTCTAGCTTGCCAGACTTCTCTATCCATGGGGATTCTCCAGGCAAGAATACTGAAGTAACCATGCCCTCTTCCAGGATATCTTCCTGACTGAGAGATCGAACCCCGTATATCTTACATCTCCTACATTAGCAAGCAGATTCTTTACCACTAGAACCACCTGGGAAGCCCAACAGTTTTAGACCCAAGGCCAACTGATGAGTGATCACTCTAATGACAGAACGTTTTCTCTCAGCACCCACCCATGATTATAGGAGTTGATTTTCCTCCCCAAATAGGAAAATTAGAAGCATCGAGGGTAACTGGAGTAGAAAATATAGTGTTTATAGTGAGTATAAGATCAATCTTAAGAGACAAATATTTTAAGGTACTCATTCAATCACATCTGTCTCCAATTCTTAAAACCTGTTTATTTACAATTTGCCCCTCTTTAAACCATAAGTATATATTATAAGACTCTAAAAATTCCCATTTCTCCCCTCTATCCCTGGTTAGTGATATGGTGCCTGAAAATATTTTTTGCTCAAAATATATTACCTGAATAACTGAGTTAATTAATGAATCAAAGTGTTCTAATTTAAATATCATGCAGGCCTCCCTCCTCATTCTGAGAAGTGATACCTTTCTTTTTTCAATTTCAGTCATTTCTACACTTAGCTTTCTAAGATGTAAGCCGGAGGAATGCCTCACCTCAGGCACATAGGCCTTGTCAATGGCACCTCTTAAGGCCTTTTGACCCTCTTCACAAGTGAGGTTCCTGTATGTGGTAAACACACAATTTTCAAATCTCATACCTATTAATTATTTCCTTGGGATATTTGGCAAATAATTCACATTTGCTGAGTCTCATATTCCTTAAGAGTGAAATGGAGATAATATCCAGTTCCTTGAATGGATAGTCAACATGGCAGTGCAAAAATATACAAAGTACCATATACCAAGTGATGACTCCAGCTGCTGGCATAAAGCAGTTGCATAATAGATATTAGTTTAATTCCATTTTACTCCAGGAACACCATTGGCCATTTAGAATCCTGTCTCATCAACTACTGTTCCAGTAAACCTCCATAGATAATTTTAAAAGCTAGATCAACTGTTCTAAGTGGATAACTTCATGACATCTAATGGCTGGTCCCCATGTAAATGGTTGAGTCTAAGTGTAAAGTTGTGATCAATGTCCTTCACAATCAGGAAAAATCTGCCTGAACAAATCCTCTCATACATTCTTCAGTTTTCTCTATGCCTAAGCCACTCTGCCCGAAAATGTTTCAAGAATACATCTTTTTCTTTTCATTATTTGCTATATGATAAACTCCTCAATGTCAAGTTCCATTACAATCTTGCTACTGCCTTCCCAGAGATGTACCATGGTCCCTGCTGTATATTGATACCCATCTGATGGTAGGAAAAGATATACAGCAATATCTTTTTATTTGACTAGTTGGAAACCTGTATCTCCTTTAACTAGAGTTGCATTCAAGGCTATAGAACATATCCTATTCACCTTTATATATGTCTTATTATTTGCATGTTCAAAGAAGGCAGAAGTATGGAATATGCTAAAATCTCCTGCTGCTTTCACCAAGATTAGGAAAACCTGTGTTTTTATCTCTGTATGTGAATAAGAAGTAATGTATTTAGTGGTATTTCTAGACATGATGACTTTAAATCACACTAGTCTTCCGCTTGCTGGGCATCCCTGGCCTTGAGGACCAGCACATATGGATCTCCATCCCCTTCTTCATTTCCTATGCTATTGCCCTCTTTGGAAACAGTCTGGTCATCTGCATTATCCTCACAAAGCGCAACCTTCATGAACCCATGTACCTTTTCCTCTGCATGCTGGCTGGAGCAGACATTGTCCTCTCTACGTGCACAGTCCCTCAAGCCTTGGCCATCTTCTGGTTCCATGCTGGGGAGATCTCCCTGGATTGCTGCATCACTCAGTTCTTCATCACACACAGCACTTTCATGTCTGAGTCAGGGATCTTGCTGGTGATGGCATTTGACCGCTACATTGCCATATGCTTTCCACTGAGATACAGCACTATTCTTACACACACACTGATTGGGAAAATAGGAGTTACCATCTTTCTGAGAAGTTATTGTACAATTTTCCCTATAGTATTCCTTTTGAAAAGATTGAATTTCTGCCAAAATAATATCATACCCCACACCTTTTGTGAACACATTGGCTTGGCCAAATATGCTTGTAATGACATTCGAGTGAACATCTGGTATGGACTCTTTGTCTTAATGTCAACAGTGGTTTTAGACGCCCTGCTAATTTTTGTTTCCTATGTGCTGATTCTCCATGCTGTCTTCCACATGTCTTCCCAAGACGCTCGCCACAAGGCTCTCAACACTTGTGGCTCTCATGTCTGCATTATCATTCTCTTTTATGGACCTGCCATCTTCACAACCCTGACTCAGAGGTTTGGTCGTCACATTCCGTCTCAGGTTCACATCTTGTTGGCTAACGTCTGTGTTCTGGCTCCACCTATGCTGAACCCTATCATTTATGGGATCAAGACCAAGCAAATCAGGGAGCAGGTGGCTCACATATTTTTTCCAAAGCAGAAATAACTCCAAAGGAGGAACAGACTTTTCATCATCTCTAGCTGTTCATGATATGGACTACAGATGTGGTGAGTGGAAACACTATTGATAAACTGAAACATAAATGTTTCAGTGAATTCTGTTCCCAGGAGAGGTCATAAGGTAGATTTCAGAGTTTACATCTTCTGCTGTCAAAGCAACAGAGAGTAGTACCATGTTTGACTGAGCATGGTGTGTTCTACATAGAGCCTGTGAACTTCTAAATCATGTATCCTTCATGTCATTAGCTTGATTTAGTAAAAGATGAAATGAGTACTGATTTCTGGTTTTGAATTTCTGCAACCATTCCTGACTGAGTTTCCCACTCTTTGAGACATCTTGTGAAATCCTTGGACAATCACCTAAAAAGGGTACAATTTGTCTGTTGGGCAGGGTGTATAACTTCTGGAACCTAACGGATAGCATTGTTTCTATATTTAATAATCCTATATTGTATATTTGAAATTTGTTAACTTGAGAGTTGATATTATGTTTTCTCACCACATGCACTCATACACCTATACATACACAAGTTGCACCTATGACAAGGGTGATGAATATGTTCATTAACTTGTTTGTATTATTTTGCTATATATGTATATGTATATCAAATCATCTGATTGTATACTTTATAAATATACAATTTACATTTGACAAATATTTGACAAAATTTTTCGGAAAGAAAAACATTTTATTCTAATGAATTCACACCAGTAGCATCAAAAAAGCATGTTTAAGAGACCACAAAGATCTGAGTAGCCCCAAACTCAATACCATCTCAACGAACCATAGAATGAGAAAACCCTCTTCCTCAGCAATCCTGAGGAAACACAAAAGTTATTAATGATTGAGGAGAGGTTTACCTGGTGGTTTCACACTTTAAATCTTCACTATCAATTATATTTGTAATGTTACACTAGTGTGGGCATGAAAGATGATTTTCCACATCTTTGATCGGAACTTCTTGATTAAGCTAACCTGTTCACCAGTGTTTCAAAAGGTTCTAGCACCTTGTGAAACCCTCACAAAGCTTAAGGTCACCCTGATTCTGAGCACACTCAAAAAACTGTTCCACCTCAAAGGAACATGAGACTTGCTGCTGCTGCTGTGTATGGCATAAAATGTATAACACATGAAAAGATGCTCAACATTACTAATTACTAGAGAAATGCAAATCAAAACTAAGATGAGATGTTGCCTCACACCAGTCAGAATGGCTATCATGAAAAAACTCTGCAAATAATAAATGCTAGAGAGGGTGTGGAGAGAAAGGAACCTTTCTAAACCATTGGTGGAAATGTAAATTGGTACAGTCACTATAAAGAATAGTATGGAAGTTCCTTAAAAAACTAAAAATACAGCGACCATATGACCCTGCAATCCCACTGCTGGGCATATATCTAGAGAAAAACATCTGAAAGAATGCATACACCCCAATGTTCATTGCAGCACTGTTTACAATAGCCAAGACATGGACAAAACCTAAATGTCCATCAACAGAGGAATGGATAAAGAAAATGTGATATGTACATATTACTCAGCCATTAAAAGGAATGAAAGAATGCCATTTGCAGCAACATGGATGGACCTAGAGATTGTCATAATGAGTGAGGTAATTTCAGAGAAGGAGAAATATCGTCTGACATTCTTTATATGTGAAATCTAAAAAGAAATGACACGAATGAACTTATATACAAAACAGAAAGAGACTCACAGACTTAGAGAACAAATTTATGATTTCTGGGGGGATGGATGGGGAGAAGGGATAGTTAGGGAGTTTGGGATCTACTTGTAGACACTTCTATATTTACAGTGGATAACTAACAAGGACCTACTGTATAACTCTGGAACTCTGTTCAGTGTTATGTGGCAGCCTGGATGGGAGGGGAATTTGGGGGAGAATGGATACATGTATATGTATGACTGAGTCCCTTCACTGTTCACTTGAAACTATCACAGCATTATTAATCAGCTATACCTCAACACAAAATAAAAAGTTAAAACAAATGTATGGCCTCTAAAGTGTTTCCTCATTAACATATGTCTCAGCCTCATGCATTCTGATTAGTTTTCCCCCAACATGAATGACTGGGTGAATATAAAGGAGGTTTAGCACAAATGAACATGATCTGAACCTGGTGTAGCAGTCAGCACCCCAGCATCTCTGAATTAATATTCTGATCAGAAGTGTTTTCTATTGGAAGGTTTTTAGTCAGAAGGGGGAATGGTGGAAACCTCTGCCCTGTTGCGGTCTGGGAAAGTCATTCTGGCTTCTGCATAGTTTAACTTAAAATTTGCTGACCAGAGCATCCTGTTTTGTGGCCTTTCAGACACGCATTGTACAGCTGGTTTGGTCATTGAGAAGGGACTGCATTTGAAATTCAAAATGGAGTAGCTGTGGTTCAGAGGTGACTCTTATAAACATGATTTTGCAACTGTTCCTGTTTTACTGAAAACTTGAATTTTCTAACTATTATTGCAGACCAGGACAAAAAAAACCAAAAAACAAAAAAAAAACACAAAAAAACAAAAAAAAACAAAAAAACAAAACAAAAAAACCCCCGCAGGTGGGTGTAGTATTATCTCAGATGTGATTACTCCTTGTATTTTGCTTGTCATTCTGTCTTCTGTATTGTGACTGTTAGATCCTTACATTTCCTCCTCAGTCCTAGTAAATGGAAATTTTTTTGAGGGCTGAGCCACAACACTGGCCTCACTGGGAAATGAGTCTAATTTCTGAGTCTCCAGCAAGATGCCGTGTCAGTCTCCTCTATTCTCTGTACATCCCCTGCCCAACCAGTGCCTCTTTACCTACACCCTACTCATATAACTGACCTTCCTATGTAGGTCCCAGATAGTTGTTCTTATCAAAGGGACAGTGAGGGGACATGCCCCTTTACTGGTTTTCTGGTAACTAATGAGCCCACTTGATGTCAATTCCCCTCAAACTAGTAATCTCCTCTTCTCCAGGGAGCAAAGTTTGCCACCATGTTCTTCCTGTCACCCCCCACTCCCCCCTTTACCGTGGGGTGTCACGCAAGGAGCTTGCTTCATACATTTAAGTCCCCCATCCATTATACCATTGACATCTCTGTTGATGACTCTGGACTCTTTCTTCCATCTTTGTGTGTGTGTGTGTGTGTGTGTGTGTGTGTGTGTGTGTGTGTGTGTGTGTGTATGTGAAAGTCACTCAGTTGTGTCCGACTCTTTGTGACAACATGGACTATACAGTCCATGGAATTCTCCAGGTCAGAATACTGGAGTGGGTAGCCTTTCACTTCTCCAGGGGAACTTTCCAACCCAGGGATCGAACCCAGGTCTCCCACATTGCAGACAGATTCTTTACCAGCTGAGTCACAAGGGAAGTCCAAGAATACTGGAGTGGGTAGCCTAACCCTTCTCCAGTAGATCTTCCCAACCCAGGAGTGGAACCAGGTCTCCTGCATTGCAGGTGGATTCCTCACCAACTGAGCTATCAGGGAAGTCCTCTTCTATCTTAAAGCTGGGCAAACACAGGTCTCAAAAGCCTGTGGAGCCCAACAGGAGCACTCTGTTGATTGTGCTGATGCTTATAAAAACCTATACATGTGATAAAATTGTCTAGAACCACTCCCTTGAAATAAGTGCATGTAAAATTTTCAACATCTAAATAAAATATGTGGATTTTATTAATGTCATTTTTTGTTTAGATAGATATTCTACTATAGTTATGCAAGATGTTACTCTTGGGTAAAATTAGGTGAATTGTATGAGGGGCTACCCTTTATATTGTTTTTTACAACTACCTATAATTCTGTAGTTATTTTAAACACTGTTACCAAGATGTATTGATCAGAACAGTATGGGATTGGCATCAGTTCAGTTCAGTTCAGTTCAGTCGCTCAGTCGTGTCCAACTCTTTGTGACCTCATGAATCACAGCAAGCCAGGCCTCCCTTCCATCACCAACTCCTGGAGTTCACTCAGACTCACGTCCATAGAGTCAGTGATGCCATCCAGCCATCTTATCCTCTGTTGTCCCCTTCTCCTCNCATCAGTTCAGTTCAGTTCAGTTCAGTCGCTCAGTCGTGTCCAACTCTTTGTGACCTCATGAATCACAGCAAGCCAGGCCTCCCTTCCATCACCAACTCCTGGAGTTCACTCAGACTCACGTCCATAGAGTCAGTGATGCCATCCAGCCATCTTATCCTCTGTTGTCCCCTTCTCCTCCTGCTCCCAATCCCTCCCAGCATCAACGTCTTTTCCAATGAGTCAACTCTTCGCATGAGGTGTCATAAAAACAGAGAAATCAATGGAGCAGAATGGAGCCCAGAAATAAACTTTTACTTATCTGGTTAACTATGGTCAAGAATGCTCAACAAAGAAAGATAGTCTCTTTAACAAATAATATTAGGAAAACTGGGTAATCAGGAGAAAAATGAAATTGGACTCCTTTCATACATCACACACACACACACACCTCTCAAAATGGATTAAAGACCTAAACTCAGATTCCAAGCCATTAAACTCCTAAAGGAAAAAATTTCTTGAGTTTGTCTTGGCTATAATTTTTTATGTATGACACAAAAGCACAAACAACAAATACAAAAATCAACAAGTGAGACTACCTCTAACTCAAATGCTTTGCACAGCAAAAGGAACAATTTATGAAATAAATATGCAAAGTATGGAATGAGAGAATATATTTGCAGAACATATATCTTGTAAGGGTTATTATCCAAAATATATATGTAGGGAACTCATACAACTCCATAGAAAAAATATCCAAAGTGCTTGCATGATACATGATGCTTGGGGCTGGTATGGGGAGGGATGTGGGAGGGAGGTGCAGGATGAGGAACACGTGTACACCCGTGGCGGATTCACGTTGATGTATGGCAAAACCAATACAATATTATAAACAAATAAATTTATATTAAAAAAATAAATAAACATATTCATGGGGTCAGAGTCAGAAAAAAAAAAGACATACAAATAATCAAAAAGAACATGAAAATTTCTCAACATCACAAATCATCAGGGAATGAAAATCAAGACCAAAATTATTAATCATTTCACACTTGTTTTTTTAAAAAAGAAAAGAGGAACTATTTTATAGAAATAAGCTATTTTAATAAAAAAGAGAAAGCAAGCTTGTGGAGGATGTGGAAAAAAGGTAAACCTTGTGCACTGTTTGTTGGTAGAAATGTAAATTGGTTCAGCCACTGTGAAAAGCAGTACTAAATTTTCTCAAAAAATTAAAAATTAAAAATAGAACTATTACACGATCCAGCAAATCCACTTCTGGATGTCTATTAAAAGTAATTGTAATCAGGATCTCGAAGAGACATATGGAAACAACATAATTATCCATGTACCAATGAATAGATAAAAAGATGTAGTATCACATACACACATCTAGGTGGAATATTTATCCGTGATAAAGAGTAAAATTTTACCATTTGCCAAAATATACATAGACCTCAAGGACACCATGCTAAGTGGAATAAGCTAGTCATAGGAGGACTAATACTGCAGGATTCCACTTACATGAGGTGTCTAAATAGTCAAACTCATAGAAGCAGAGAGTAGAATGGTGGTTGCTAGGCACTGGGGAAAGAGGGAAATAGGGAATTGCTGTTCAGTGGAAAGGTTTTGAGAGATCTCTTGAACAACATTGTGCTTAGAGTTAATGATGCTGTACTGTGTATTTAAAATTCTAAGATGGTAGATTTCATGTTTTGTGTGTGTTTGTTTTACCACAATAAAGAAAAATTCAACTGTATGTTGTCTACAAGAAATTTACCTTAACTGTAAAGAATCAGATGAGTTAAAAATAATATGATGGAGTAAGACATACCTTGCAAACACTAATTTGAGATAAAGCGTATCTCAGAACAGTGAAAATTTTCAGGGGGAAAGAAGTGCATTATGAAGGATAGAATTATTGATTCTCCAAGAAGACACAACAACTGAAGTGTGTATGTGCCTGACAGTAGAAGTCAAATTATGTGCCAAAACCAAATAGAACTGCATGGAGATAGAGACAAATCCACTATGTAGTTGGAAACTTTATCACCCTTCTTTCAGTATTGATAGATCTGGCAAGCAGAACATCCATAAAGATATAGTTCATATAACAAAACTATGAACCAACATTTTCTAATAGACATTTGTAGAGTACTATCTTCAATCACAGCAGAACAAAGATCATTTTCAAGTTCACCTAGAATATTCACTGGACTAGACTTTATTCTGCAGGTTGTATTTAGAAGAGGTAGAGGAATCCGAGATGAAATTGCCAACATCCACTAGATCATAGAAAAAGCAAGGAAATTCCAAAAAAACTGTACTTCTGCTTCATTGACTATGCTAAAGTCTTTGACTGTGTGGATCACAATAAACTGTGGAATATTCTTGAAGAGATGAGAATACAATACCACCTTACTTGCCTCCTGAGAAACTAACTGGACATGGAACAACAGACTGGCTCAAAATTGAAATTCCAAAAAAACTGTACTTCTGCTTCATTGACTATGCTAAAGTCTTTGACTGTGTGGATCACAATAAACTGTGGAATATTCTTGAAGAGATGAGAATACAATACCACCTTACTTGCCTCCTGAGAAACTAACTGGACATGGAACAACAGACTGGCTCAAAATTGGGAAAAGTATAAGTCAAGGCTGTATATTGTCACCCTGCTTATTTAACTTATATGCAGAGTACATCATACGGAATGCTGGGCTGGATGACTCACAAGCTGAAATCAAGATTGCTGGGAGAAATACCAACAACCTCAGATATTCAGATGATATCACTTTAATGGCAGAAAGTGAAGAAGAAAGTGAAGAAGAGCCTCTTGATGAGGGTGAAAGTGAAGAGTGAAAGAGCTGGCTTAAAACTCAACATTCAAAAAACTAAGATCATGGCATCTGGTCCCATCGCTTCATGGCAAATGCTGCTGCTGCTGCTAAGTCACTTCAGTTGTGTCCGACTCTGTGTGACCCCATAGACGGCAGCCCACCAGGCTCCCCCGTCCCTGGGATTCTCCAGGCAAGAATACTGGATGGGGAAAAAGTGGAAACAATGTCATATTTCATTTTTTGGGCTCCAAAATCACTGCAGACAGTGACTGCAGCCATGAAATTAGAAGATGCTTGCTTCTTGGAAAAAAAGCTATGACAACCTGGACAGTGTTTTAAAAAGCAGAGACATCACTTTGCCAATAA
Source organism: Oreotragus oreotragus (assembly GCA_006410675.1). NCBI lineage: Eukaryota > Metazoa > Chordata > Mammalia > Artiodactyla > Bovidae > Oreotragus > Oreotragus oreotragus. The sequence goes on from SJYX01010773.1 coordinate 173,098, forward strand.
AGGTCTGTATAATCAAAGCTATGGCTTTTCCAGTAGTCATGTATGGATGTGAGAGTTGGACTATAAAGAAAGCTGAGTGCTGAAAAATTGATGCTTTTGAACTGTGGTGTTGGAGAAGATTCTTGAGAGTCCCTTGGACTGCAAGGAGATCAAGCCAGTCAATCCTAAAGGAAATCAACCCTGAATATTCATTGGAATGACTGATGCTGAAGCTGAAGCTCCAGTACTTTGGCCATCCGATGTGAAAAATCGACTCATTTGGAAAAGACCCTGATGCTAGGAAAGAATGAAGGCAAGAGGAAAAGGGGGCGACAGAGGAGGAGATTGTTGGATGGCATCACCGACTCAATGGACACGAGTTTGAGAAAGTTGAGGGAGATAGAAAAGGATAGGGAAGGCTGATATGCTGCACTTCATGGGGTCACAGAGTCAGATGTGACATAGTGATTGAACAACAGATAAGAAGACCTCATTCTGGGCTGTAAAGCACACCTTAACATATTTTAAAAATATCAGTCTTATAAAGTATATTATCAGACCAGAAATCAATGACAGAAAGCTTGAAAATATCCAAATATTTACAGGTTAAACAACATACTTCTAAAAACACATGCATTAAAAAAATTTCAAGAGAATATTTTTCATATAGGAGAGATTCTTGAGAATAAAAAGAATTTATACTTAACTTGTTTCTGACCAGGTTAATATCTATGAAGTAATAAGAAAATATTATTACTAGGATCATTTATGTGTTTTATTACACTGGAAACAATTAAATGAAAATTTGTTAAATTAAGATACCAGTGTGATTCAAATTTAACAGAAATTTTTATCTAGCAGAGCTTGCTTTATAAAGTCTATTTCATCAAAAAATAATGATTTTTTCCCCCTCGTATGGCTCAAAGTATTATACAAGACCACAGTGCCCATGGCAATGCTTAGCCATCAAAAACAACTAAACAAGGGTAGAATTCTGACTTGTCTGGGAGTTTGGAGTTTAGTGACTCTGTGCTTTCCTATCAGTGTTAAAAGCCTCAGAAATAAATCTGCAGTTCAACAAAGTCAGGTTTCCTTTTTTTTTTTTTCATCTCAGTGAGGGACACTGCACACTAGAGAAACAGAGGGAGTGTCTGACCAAACAAATAAAAGGTAGAGTTATAGGACTTAGAAGTGGTTTATGAAAAATTGTGTGTATTTATATCAAAACAAACAGTTTTGTTTTTAAAAGGTGAGAGTATTGTGTTTCTGTGTCTTGGAAAAAGTAATGTATGAAAGTGGGGGTGGTGGTTTAGTGGCTAAACTGAATCTGACACTTGTGGCCCATGGGCTGTAGCCTGTCAGTCTCTGTCCGTGGAATTTCCCAGGCAAAAATACTGGAGTGGGTTGCCATTTCCTCCTTCAGGGGATCTTTCTGATCCAGGGATCAAACCCTTGTCTCCTGCTTTACAGGTGGATTCTTTACTGCTAAGCCACCAGGTAAGCCCATTCACAATAGTACTTACATAATTTGTGGAATATAAAGTTATCTCTAAGTTTAAAAATTTCATGTGTGCATTCAGGATGTGTAAGTTGCTCAGTCGTGTCCAACTTTTTGTGACCCTATGGACAGTAGCTCAACAGGCTCCTCTGTGATTGGAATTCTCCAGTTTTATTTTATTTTATTTTTTAAATATAATATACAATCAACTCCTGCAGCTCAATTCCAGAAAAATAAACGACCCAATCAAAAAATAGGCCAAATAACTAAATAGACATTTCTCCAAAGAAGACATACAGATGTCTAAAAAACACATGAAAAGATGCTCAACATCACTCATTATCAGAGAAATGCAAATCAAAATCACAGTGAGGTACCATTTCACACCAGTCAGAATGGCTGTGATCCAAAAGTCTACAAGCATTAGAACGGACTTTTGGACTCTGTGGGAGAGAGAGAGGGTGGGATGATTTGGGAGAATGGCATTGAAACATGTATACTATCATGTAAGAAGCGAATTGCGTCTATGTTCAATACAGGATACAGGATGCTTGGGGCTGGTGCACGGGTATGATCCAGAGAGATGATATGGGGTGGGAGGTGGGAGGGGGGTTTGGGATTGGGAACTCATGTGCACCCGTGGCTGATTCATGTCAATGTATGGCAAAACCAATACAGTATTGTAAAGCAAAATAAAGTAAAAATAAAAAATTTAAAAGTAAAAAAAAAAGTCTACAAGCAATAAATGCTGGAGAGGGTGTGGAGAAAAGGGAACCCTCTTACACTGTTGGTGGGAATGCAAACTAGTACAGCCACTATGGAGAACAGTGTGGAGATTCCTTGAAAAACTGGAAATAGAACTGCCTTATGCCCAGCAATCCCGCTGCTGGGCATACACACCGAGGAAACCAGAATTGAAAGAGACACGTGTACCCCAATGTTCATTGCAGCACTGTTTA
>SJYX01010773.1:177520-206632 GCA_006410675.1 Oreotragus oreotragus
ATCATCCCTCCAGATCATCCCCATACACCAGCCCCAAGCATCCTGCATCCTGCATTGAACATAGACTGGCGATTCATCTCTTACATGATAGTATACATATTTCAGTGCTATTCTCCCAAATCATCCCACCCTCTCCCTTTCCCTCTCCCTCACTCCCTTCTTTAAGGCCTCTTACTTTGCTTGAAATGAGTATTATTTACAAAATCAGGAGTTTCTGAAAGGCAAGAAAAATATCCTATTTAATTTCCAAACCTAAAAGTGTTACATATATATGCATAGCAGTTGCATAATACTGTTTATTGAATAAAATAATCACCTAATTGGGGAAGAAGGAGAAGCGGTTAGAAGAGGTAAAGGAAAACATTAGTGAGCACCGTGTTCCAGGCTGTGCACTCATCCAGTCACTTTGGATCACTATAACAACCCTACAAGGCAGGCATCATCATCCCCCACTTGGAAATTAATAAACTGGGACTTGGTTAAATAACTTAAACCAAGTTTGCAAAGTTCTTAAGGGACGGAACTCAACATCTGCACCTAAGCCAGTATGAATTTGTGATCCCATAGGTTTTTGCTCATGACTATGACACCCTTAGACTTATGAATCAATAATGAGCAACACAGAGAAAAATATAGTATATTCCAACATCATGTGGTGAAATTAGAAAGTTAAAGAGCACAAAGTCGGGAATAGTCAGAGAGGTTGTATTAAATTTCCACTCTGTTCAGCAAATATGTATGAAATGACAACTAAGAATGAGGCTGAAGGCTAAGAAGATGCGTGTATATCCTTGGGGAGTTTAGGGCGCTCCTTCTCTTCATTCTACATTTATTCCTCAACTATAGTTCTGCCCCTTTTCCCCATCTGTCTCTAAACTAGTCTTTCTGCCTTTAAACTATCCGCAAGATAATGCATCAGGCTTCCCTGATGGTTCAGTGGGTAAAGAATCTGCCTGCAATGCAGGAGACACAGTCGATGTGGGTTTGATCCCTGGATTAGCTTCCCTGGTGGCTCAGGGGTTAAAGCATCTGTCTGTAATGCAGGAGACCCAGGTTCGATCCCTGGGTGGAGAAGATCCCCTAGAGAAGGAAACGGCAACCCACCCCAGTATTCTTGCCTGGAGAATCCCATGGACAGAGGAGCCTGGTAGGCTGCAGTCCACGGCATCACAAAGAGTTGGACATGACTGAGTGACTTCACTTTACTCACTTAGGAAGATCCCCTAGAGTAGAAAATGACAACCAACTCCAGTATTCTTGCCTGGAAAATTCCATGGACTGAGGAGCCTGCCAGGCCACAGTCCATGGGGTCACAAAGAGTTGGACATGACTGAGCAACGAGGCATGCATGCATGCAAGAAAACTTCAGAGTTCTCTTTCTAAAGATCTAGACTAGATCTAAACAGGATCTAGATCTAGACTTCTTCCAAGGTGATCTCAGTAACTTCATAATACAACAAGAATGCTCTATTATGCCAACAGATAGATTGATTTAATTCTTGCCTGCCTTACTAGCCTTATCTACTGTCACTCTCATTCCCATCCCCTATTCTATTCAGGCCCTCAGTTGATTAGATGAGGCCTACTCACATTAGGAAGAGAAATCTGCTTTACTCAGTCCAGATTCAAGCATTCATATCATCCAGAAATATCCTCAAACACATACCACAGAAAAAAACCCTCCCCAAATTGTATTCAACATTCTAATCATACTCAACTTCTAAACCATTCATATTATTTCACTTACGTCCTGTCCCCTAAAGTTCCTTTCTCCTCTTCTCCCTTCACATAACTCCTAGCCATCCTTCAACTGGCCTGAGTGAGGGAAGGTATATGCTGGAAATTAATATGGAGTACTATGGTCATGTATGGATGTGAGAGGTGGACTGTGATGAGGGCTGAGCGCCAAAGAATTGGGGCGTTTGAACTGTGGTGGTGGAGAAGACTCTTGAGAGTCCCTTGGACTGCAAGGAGATCCAACCAGTCCATTGTGAAGGAGATCAACCCTGGGATTTCTTTGGAAGGAATGATGCTAAAGCTGAAACTCCAGTACTTTGGCCACCTCATGCGAAGTGTTGACTCATTGGAAAAGACTCTGATGCTGGGAGGGATTGGGGGCAGTAGGAGAAGGGGACGACCAAGGATGAGATGGCTGGATGGCATCACGGACTCGAGGGAAGTGAGTCTGAGTGAACTCTGGGAGACAGTGGTGGATAGGGAGGCCTGGCGTGCTGTGATTCATGGGGTCACAAAGAGTCGGACACGACTGAATGACTGAACTGAACTGAAACTGGTCTTATGTCTTAGACAGGCCAGAGGGGACAAGCCTCTTGGAGGCTATTGACATATGTGCAGAATGCCTGGCAAAAATCAGAGGCATCAAACTAGTTGATTATAGCTCATGTGGAGGGTGAGATTTGGGAAGGGAAGTGGAGAGTCTATAGGGAGCTGAGGTTAATGAGGTTTATAAGGAATGTAAAGTGATCCAATATATGACAAGGGTCCTAATAATTCAACCAGACATCAGAAAACAGAAGAGATATTGACTTAGACTAAAGACCTTTCTTCAAATATGTTAAAAGCCCTGAATGACAGAGATCCGTCTTAGACTCCTAAAACAGGACACAGGAAGTAGACCAGGAACCTCTCAGGCAGGTGTGGCAAGAGAACTATGGGGCAGGAGCCTCCTGGACTTGTGTCAGACCAAGGCACTCTAATTTGGTCAGAGGACCATGTCACAGGGAAATTCACCACTGAGCTTCTTGGTATTTCTGTCTGGCCCCAGTTTTAAAATTCTCTCCGCTCCTCACTTTCCCCAATTACTTGGAGCTTTCATAACTTGCCCTCCAGAGCAGTCCTGCCTCTGTTGATTTGTGTCATCCTCGTCCTCTTCCTTCCTGCTATTTTTCTGGTTTCCTTTCCTAATCACCTCTGAGTCACACACCTGCCCTCACGTCCCTCTGCTGTCATCCCACCTGTTTTCCTGTGGGAGGTCAGCTGCGCTGGCTGCAAAGAATCTTCTCTAGAGCAGCCATGTGCCCTTGAGGAGAGAGTGCCCTGACTCAGCCAGCCGACTGGACTCCTAGGATTGCCGAATCTGATGGCAGAACACTTTCTCCCAGCACTTGGAGGATGCAAATTAGAGTAAATTTTCCTCCTCAGAAAGAAACATCAGGAGTAAAGACTTATTTTTGATAAGCATAAGATACAACTTAGCTATGGAGCGAGAAAGTTTAAAATACTCCTTTGTTAGGGGGAATTAACGTTTGTCTCCAATTCTTCAATGGACCTGCTTGTAGATTGGTTTTCTTTCAAACAAAAGGTCAATAGGACTCAAAGCAAATTACTATTTTTCTATATCCCTGGTTTGTAGTGTGGTGCCTGAAAATTTGTTTCTGCTTCCGGACTGACCAGATTAATGAATGAATGAATGAACACTAAGAACCAGATGACAATATTTCCACCTGCTGAAAGTCTTCCAAATGTCAATGCCCTATTTTCTAATTTCAGTCACATCTTAACTTAGGTCCCTAAAGTATAAGCCAGAGGAATGCCTCACCTCAGACACCTCAGATCCTTAAAATGTCTCTTGAATCCATTCACAAGTGTATATGAAAGATTTCAAATCTCACATTTATCCATTAGGCCAAATCTCCAGTACTTCCACCTATCCTGCTCTCTTCAGTATCCTCTATGCACAGTCACCTGGATCTGAACAAGCTGTGTTCATGGATATGCCACACTTCTATCTGAATACCCACTTTTCCTCTATTGATTCCTCTTTTTTTCATTCTTCTCCTTATAATAAACTAACCACCAAGGTGAAGTTCAAGTTCAAATTCAAGAAACTTCTTCTTACAACCTTTCCAGATACATATAATGATTTTCACTTAATGTTCAAAATCCTCTGTAGGAGAAATATATACAATAGTATGTTTTATTTGATTATCTGGGGATATACATATCTTTTAATGAGACTATCACTCATTTAAACAAAGAACATATATTGTTGACTTTTCATGTTTCTTATTTGCTTGTTCACAGAAGATGGAGTTTGCAAGATAAAAGTCTTTATTACAAAGCCAAAAGTCTTTGTGACTTCACAAAGAATATTCCAGGAAAATCTGGATTTTCATCTCTGTCTGCTCTGTGAGTCTGAGGTGATGTCTCTAAAGTTGCCCCAGATATACTTGCCTTAAACCGCACTGGTGTCAGTCACACAGTCTTCCACTTGCTGGGCATCCCTGGCCTTGAGGTCCAGCATATGTGGATTTCCATCCCCTTCTTCATTTCCTATGTCCTTGCTTTATTGGGGGACAACCTCCTCATCTTCATCATTGTTACAAAGTGCAGCCTCCCTGAACGCATGTACCTCTTCCTCTGCATGCTGGCTGGAACAGACCTGTCCTCTCCACGTGCACAGTCCCTCGGGCCTTGGCCGTCTTCTGGTTTCATGTTGGGGAGATCTCTCTGGATTGCTGCACCACTCAGTTCCATTGCACTTTCATGTCTGAGTCAGGCATTTTGCTGGTGATGGTATTTGACTGCTACATTGCCATATGCTACCCACTGATATACACCACTATTCTTACACATACATTGATTGGATTTGGATTTGGAAAATTGGTGTTATCATCTTTCTGAGAGGTTATTGTATGATTTTCCCTATAGTATTTCTTTGTAAAAGATTGACTTTCTGCGAAAATAATGTCATCCCACACACCTATTGTGAACACACTGGCTTGGCCAAATATGCTTGTAATGACATTTGAGTGAACATCTGGTATGGACTCTCTGTCCAAATGTCAACAGTGGTTTTAGATACCCTGATAATTTTTGTTTCCTACATGCTGATTCTCTATGCTGTCTTCCACGTGTCTTCCCAAGATGCTTGTCAGAAAGCTCTCATCATGTGTGGCTCCCATGTCTGCATCATCATTCTCTTTTATGGACCTGCCATCTTCACAACCCTGACTCAGAGGTTTGGTCATCACATTCCACCTCATATTCACATCTTGTTGGCTAATGTCTGCATTCTGGCTCCACCTATGCTGAACCCCATCATTTATGGGAACAAGATGAAGCAAATCCAACAGCAGATGGCCCACATATTTTTCCCAAAGTAGAAATAACTTTGGAGGACAAAAAGTTTTCAATTTTTGTAGTGATTGATGACACAAGCTATAGAATTGGTGGGTGGAAACAATATGGTAAACTGTATACTAGAAAATAGCTTAGTGAATTCTATTTCCAGTGGAAGTTCACCAGGAAGTTTACAGAATTTGTATTTTCTGCTGTCAAATCAACAGAGAATGTGTGTCATGTTTGACTGAGCAAACTTCATCCAGAACTTGTGAGTTTCCAAACTCACGTATCCTTCACATCACTAGATTGATTAGATGATGGATGAGTACTGTGTTTTGCCTTTTAATTTCTTCAACTATTTTTCTTGAGGTTATCATCCTTTGAGATATCTTGTGTCACATACAAAGAGTAAAATTTTCCAGTTATGTAGGATGAATAACTTCTAGAGATCTAATAGATATCATTTTAACTATAGTTACTAATATTCTTGGGTTGGCTAAGAAGTTCATTTGGATTTCCTTATATGATATTGGGCTTCTCAGGTGGTGCTAGAGGTAAAGAACCTTCCTAATGGTGCCAGAGACATAAGAGATGTGGGTTCGATCCCTAGTTTGGGAAGATCCCCTCCCTGGAGGAAGACATGGCAACCCACTCCAGCATTCTTGCCTGGAGTATCCCATAGAAAGAGGAGATGGAAGGCTACAGTTCATAGAGTTGCAAAGAGTCAGACATGACTGAAGTGACTTAGCATGATCACCCACCTAGAGCCAGACATCCTGGAATGTGAAGTCAAGTGGGCCTTAGATAGCATCACTATGAACAAAGCTTTTGACGAGAGCCCCGAGCTCTGAATCACAGCTACTTTTATACAGGCGGTTCTTTGTTTCAGTAACAGCACAGCTGGTGGGTGATGATTGGCTAAGCCGTCAAATCTCGCATCCCTATCCAGATTGGCTTGGGTCTGATGTGGGTGGGGTTTTCTTGATTGGCTCAGGCTGGGGCTATGGGGATTTTTCTGATTGGTTGAGCTATACCGCCCGCGGGAATTCCCAGTGACTCAGCTTTCCCAGAGAAGGAAACTTAGGCTTAGCTTGCCCCTTGGAGACTATTCTGGCTCCAATTTGGTCCTAACAGCTATTTCCTTCTCCAGGAAATTTTCCCAATCCAGGGATCAAACCTGGGTCTCCCGCATTGCTGGAAGATTTTTTAACTATCTGAGCCACTGGGAAGCCCACAAGATTTCAGGATGAGTAAATAAAATCACTTTAGAAGAATATACAAAAGCATTAGCACCTTTTCACATTTCTCTCCAAAAAAAATGTGTATTTTTGGTGACTAAGCCGTAAATGGAATGATACTCTAGGTCGGTGAATGAAACAAAGTGTGACACAAATATCAAGAATCACAGGTGATCTACCAACTGTACATGGATATTTTTGTACCCTTAGAAAAAAGTGGAGATATTATCAATAACTCAAAAATATGACTGGTACAACTAGTCTAGAGATAAATATAAATCAACTCATCCTCACAAGAAAAAAATTTGTAAATCATGTTTATGTAAAAATTTATGCATTGATACAGAAGATTGAACATCACATTAATATCCATTAGCTCAATGTTTAATTGCAGTGTAGGTATTAAAACAGGACTGTGGAAAAGCTGGTTTTACTGGGAGAGACTTTAGTTGTAAAACATCCTAAAAATGAACACTCAGTGTGAAGTGAAAATCTGAGCAAACAGAGGACAGTGGGGAAAGGCTGAGGGGAGGCGTGGTGCATGGATGAACTTGAGGAATGGATCTCGGCCATTTGGGAGGAGGCATGGCTGGTGCAGAAAGCTTTCCCTGGGGCTTTGATGTAAGTGCTTCCCCCAAGGGCTCTCCTGTCAGCGAATAAACAGCCAAGTGTCCAGATCCCAACAAACTGACTTTCATCACCAATCTTAATAATGTCTGTTCCTGAAGACTCAGGAAAGGCTGGTGAGTGAATAGATACCCAAGGGTAGGGTGGTTCCAGGATGAAGATAAAGACTGGGCTGGTCGTGGTCCAGTGGAGAAGGGAATGGCAAGCCACTTCAGTATTCTTGCCTTGAGAACCCCATGAACAGTATGAAAAGGCAAAATGATAGGATATCAAAAGAGAATCTCCCCAGGTCATTAGGTGCCCAATATGCTACTGGAGATCAGTGGAGAAATAACTCCAGAAAGAATGAAGGGATGGAGCCAAAGCAAAAACAATACCCAGTGTGCATGTGACTGGTGATAGAAGCAAGATCCGATGCTGTAAAGAACAATATTGCATAGGAACCTGGAATGTCAGGTCCATGAATCAAGGCAAATTGGAAGTGGTCAAACAAGAGATGGCAAGGGTGAACGTCGACATTCTAGGAATCAGCGAACTAAAATGGACTGGAATGGGTGAATTTAACTCAGATGACCATTATATCTACTACTGCGGGCAGGAATCCCTCAGAAGAAATGGAGTAGCCATCATGGTCAACAAAAGAGTCCGAAATGCAGTACTTGGATGCAATCTCAAAAACGACAGAATGATCTCTGTTCGTTTCCAAGGCAAACCATTCAATATCACAGTTATCCAAGTCTATGCCCCAACCAGTAATGCTGAAGAAGCTGAAGTTGAACGGTTTTATGAAGACCTACAAGACCTTGTAGAACTAACACCCAAAAAAGATGTCCTTTTCATTATAGGGGACTGGAATGCTAAAGTAGGAAGTCAAGAAACACCTGGAGTAACAGGCAAATTTGGCCTTGGAATGCGGAATGAAGCAGGGCAAAGACTAATAGAGTTTTGCCAAGAAAATGCACTGGTCATAGCAAACACCCTCTTCCAGCAACACAAGAGAAGACTCTACACATGGACATCACCAGATGGTCAACACCGAAATCAGATTGATTATATTCTTTGCAGCCAAAGATGGAGAAGCTCTATACAGTCAACAAAAACAAGACCAGGAGCTGACTGTGGCTCAGATCATGAACTCCTTATTTCCAAATTCAGACTTAAATTGAAGAAAGTAGGGAAAACCGCTAGACCATTCAGGTATGACCTAAATCAAATCCCTTATGATTATACAGTGGAAGTGAGAAATAGATTTAAGGGCCTAGATCTGATAGACAGAGTTCCTGATGAACTATGGAATGAGGTTCGTGACATTGTACAGGAGACAGGGATCAAGACCATCCCCATGGAAAAGAAATGCAAAAAAGCAAAATGGCTGTCTGGAGAAGCCTTACAAATAGCACTGAAAAGAAGAGAGGCGAAAAGCAAAGGAGAAAAGAAAAGATATAAGCATCTGAATGCAGAGTTCCAAAGAATAGCAAGAAGAGATAAGAAAGCCTTCTTCAGCAATCAATGCAAAGAGATAGAGGAAAACAACAGAATGGGAAAGACTAGAGATCTCTTCAAGAGAATTGGAGATACCAAGGGAACATTTCATGCAAAGATGGGCTCGATAAAGGATAGAAATGGTATGGACCTAACAGAAGCAGAAGATATTAAGAAGAGGTGGCAAGAATACACAGAAGAACTGTACAGAAAAGATCTTCACGACCCAGATAATCATGAGGATGTGATCACTAATCTAGAGCCAGACATCTTGGAATGTGAAGTCAAGTGGGCCTTAGAAAGCATCACTAAGAACAAAGCTAGTGGAGGTGATGGAATTCCCGTTGAGCTGTTTCAAATCCTGGAAGATGATGCTGTGAAAGTGCTGCACTCAATATGCCAGCAAATTTGGAAAACTCAGCAGTGGCCACAGGACTGGAAAAGGTCAGTTTTCATTCCAATTCCAAAGAAAGGCAATGCCAAAGAATGCTCAAACTACCGCACAATTGCACTCATCTCACACGCTAGTAAAGTAATGCTCAAAATTCTCCAAGCCAGGCTTCAGCAATATGTGAACCGTGAACTCCCTGATGTTCAAGCTGGTTTTAGAACAGGCAGAGGAACCAGAGATCAAATTGCCAACATCCGCTGGATCATGGAAAAAGCAAGAGAGTTCCAGAAAAACATCTATTTCTGCTTTATTGACTATGCCAAAGCCTTTGACTGTGTGGATCACAATAAACTGTGGAAAATTCTGAAAGAGATGGGAATACCAGACCACCTAACCTGCCTCTTGAGAAATCTGTATGCAGGTCAGGAAGCAACAGTTAGAACTGCACATGGAACAACAGACTGGTTCCAAATAGGAAAAGGAGTACGTCAAGGCTGTATATTGTCACCCTGCTTATTTAACTTCTATGCAGAGTACATCATGAGAAACGCTGGGCTGGAAGAAGCACAAGCTGGAACCAAGATTGCCGGGGGAAATATCAGTCACCTCATATATGCAGATGACATCACCCTTATGGCAGAAACTGAAGAGGAACTCAAAAGCCTCTTGCTGAAAGTGAAGGAGGAGAGCGAAAAAGTTGGCTTAAAGCTCAACATTCAGAAAAAGAAGATCATGGCATCTGGTCCCATCACTTCATAAGGAATAGATGGGGAAACAGTGGAAACAGTGTCAGGCTTTATTTTTGGGGGCTCCAAAATCATTGCAGATGGTGAGTGCAGCCATGAAATTAAAAGACTCTTACTCCATGGAAGGAAAGTTATGACCAACCTAGATAGCACATTCTGGGGAAGGCAATGGCACCCCACCCCAGTACTCTTGCCTGGAAAATCCAATGGACGGAGTAGCCTGGTGGGCTGCAGTCCATGGGGTCGCTAACAGTCAGACAGACTGAGCAACTTCACTTTCACTTTTCTCTTTCATGCATTGGAGAAGGAAATGGCAACTCACTCCAGTATTCTTGCCTGGAGAATCCCAAGGATGGGGGAGCCTGGTGGGCTGCCGTCTATGGGGTCACACAGAGTCGGACACGACTGAAGTGACTTAGCAGCAGCAGCAGATATTCAAAAGCAGAGACATTACTTTACTAACAAATGTCCGTCTAGTCAAGGCTATGGTTTTTCTAGTGGTCATGTATGGATGTGAAATTTGGACTGTGAAGAAAGTTGAGTGTCAAAGAATTGATGCTTTTGAACTGTGGTGTTGGAGAAGCTCTTGAGATTCCCTTGGACTACAAGGAGATCCAACCAGTCCATCCTAAAGGAGATCAGTCCTGAGTGTTCTTTGGAAGTAGTGATGCTAAAGCTGAAACTCCAATACTTTGGCCACCTGATGGGAAGAGTTGACTCATTGGAAAAGACTGACGGTAGGAGGGTTTGGAGGCAGGAGGAGAAGGGGATGACAGAGGATGAGATGGCTGGATGGCATCACCGACCCGATGGACATGAGTTTGTGTGAACTCTGGGAGTTGGTGATGGACAGGGAAGCCTGGCGTGCTGCAAATCATGGGGTCACAAAGAGTCGGACATGACTGAATGACTGAACTGAGCTGAAATTTGATATAATTAAGCAGAAAACCTAGAGAAACATATATAACTTGTATTTCTCTTTGTCTCTATTAGGAGAAATTCAGGATAATTCCACATTAACCTGTCTTAGGACTGATGGCTTCAACCACATTGATGTTAACCATATAGTCTTCTATCTGCTGGGCATTCCAGGCAGAGAAGACCTACACATGTGGATTTCCATCCCCTTCTTCATCTCTTATCTTTGCCCTCCTTGGAAATGGTCCATTCATCTTCATCGTCATCAAGAGCAGCCTCCATGAACCTATGTATCTTTTCCTCTGCTGGCTGCAGTTGACATTGTCTTTGCCTCAACCACAGAACCCAAGGCATTGGCCATTTTCTGGTACAACAGTTGGGAAATCTCTCTTAATAGCTTCACTGCCCAACTCTACTTTCAGCATTTCTCCTTCATTTTGAGTCAGGCATCTTGCTAATTATGGCATTTGATAGCTACATTGACCCACTGAGATATATCACAATATTCACTGACTCTGTGATAGGGAAAATTGGTGTGGCTGTTTTCTCGAGAGCACATTGTATAATTTTCCCCATGGTATTTCTTCTGAAGAGGCTGCATTTTTGCAGAAATAACATCCTCCCACATACATTCTGTGAACACATTAGCTTGGCCAAGTATGCCTGCGATGCCATCCAAGTAAACATCTGGTATGGATTTTTTGTCTTGATGTCAACAGTGATCCTAGATATTCCCCTCATTTTTGTTTCCTTTGTTCTGATTCTCTCTGCTATCTTCCTCATCCCTTCCCAAGAGGCTCGTCACAAAGCTTTCAACACATGTGGCTCCCACGTCTGCATTATCATCCTTTTTTATGGGCCTGGGACATTCTCAGTCCTCACTCAGAGCTTTGGACGTGACATCCCACTACACATCCACATCCTACTGGCCAAGGTCAGCATGCTTGCTCCACCTATGCTTAATCCCATCATTTACAGAGTCAAGACAAAACAGATATGAGACCAAGTGGTTTATGTGTTGTTTAATAAGCAGAAATGACTTTGGGGATGACAGATACTGGTTTCTCAGAAATTGTGATTCTCCATGAGATGTACTTTGGCAGCAGTGAACAAGAGAACTAGTACTGAGTTAGTAGGAAAAATGACACATGGAGTTATGGGCTCTGGAGCAACTTACTTGAGCCTGTGAGCCTTACTTCTCTAATCAGTCTGAAAGCCGTGCCTGTGGATTGACTGTGATACTTACATCTTATTATTTGGGAGTGGACAGGTTGTTCTTTGGCAGTCATGTCTAACTCATTAATATTCAGTTCAACTTTGGGAATAGTCAAATGTAATATTAAGTCCCAATCAGATTAAAAAAAGTAGGCTTTCTGTCTTGGGCTGTTAAGTCTCAAGACATCTCACACATCTCTGGACACTCATGTAAAATCTTCATTTCTTCATATGCTTACTCAAAGTATGATGGGCGTGAAGAGGTGCTATACTTCTAACTTTTGACTTTTGGGGATTGTTTCTCAAAGATCATTCCCTTCAAAATGGTACAGAATAAATGCAGGATTCCTTACCAGCAACTATTTCCACGTCAGTTCAGTTCAGTTCAGTTCATTCGCACAGTCATGTCAGACTCTTTGTGACCCCATGAATTGCAGCATGCCAGGCCTCCTTGTTCATCACCATCTCTCGAAGTTCACTCAGACTCACGTCCATCAAGTCTGTGATGCCATCCAGCCATCTTACTCTGCATAGAAGTTAAATAAGCAGGGTGACAATATACAGCCTTGACGTACTCCTTTTCCTATTTCCACGTCACTTTCATGCAATCTATGATTCTGTCTCAAGGAACTGCATATCTCTAACTTCTCCAAGTTTAGTCATGTTTTCAGGTATCTTGGTACATTTTTCCTAAATGATCCATTTGCCTGGAATGTCCTCTACTTTTCTTGACCTTTTATTGAATTCACACCATTTATCTTTCAAGGCTCAGCTTGATGTCACCTACCCAGTGAGGTCATTACAACCACTTCATCTCAAGGTGAAGTACTACTTTCTCTACAACATGAGACCATATTGTTTATACTTCTTTTGAAAACATTTTCTTTTATATAAATATTCTATAGAAAAGTAATAAGATGAAGATTAAACTTGCACATGATTCTACTACCCAGAGAAATTTGTTGTTCATTTTGGTGTATAATCATTCAGAATTTATGTGTATGTATATATATATAATTGTAACAACTATAACTACATACATATTCATATCTTAGTTGTGACATATGGCATCTAGTTCCTTGACCAGGGAGCAAACTCAGGCCCCCTGCATTAGGGGTGTGGAGTCTTAGCCACTGGACCACCAGGGAAGTCCCAAGCTTTGCATGATTTTAGCCTTAAGGAAGGATATCAAGATTTTAGACTCATCTGGCACATTGGAAAATTGCTTCTAGAGAAGTTAATATTAATTTTTACTCTTGTCAGAAATACATGTCAAAATTTATTGCACCCTTACTAGCTTCCCTAGTTGCTCAGATGTTAAAGAATCTGCCTGTAATGCAGGAGACCTGGGTTTGATTCCTGGGTTGAGAAGATCTCCTGGAGAAGGGAATGGCAACTCACTCCAGTATTCTTGCCTGGAAAATTCCATGGACAGAGGAAACTGGTGGAAACTTAATCTAAAATTGTTTAGATTCCATGCTCTTCATTATATCAATAATAAATTTCTTCTTCTGCTGCTGCTAAGTTGCTTCAGTCGTGTTTGACTCTGGGAACTTATGGACTGTAAATAATATTAATTTTTACTCTTGTCAGAAATACATGTCAAAATTTATTGCACCCTTACTAGCTTCCCTAGTTGCTCAGATGTTAAAGAATCTGCCTGTAATGCAGGAGACCTGGGTTTGATTCCTGGGTTGAGAAGATCTCCTGGAGAAGGGAATGGCAACTCACTCCAGTATTCTTGCCTGGAAAATTCCATGGACAGAGGAAACTGGTGGAAACTTAATCTAAAATTGTTTAGATTCCATGCTCTTCATTATATCAATAATAAATTTCTTCTTCTGCTGCTGCTAAGTTGCTTCAGTCGTGTTTGACTCTGGGAACTTATGGACTGTAAACTGCCAGGCTCCTCTGTCCATGGAATTCTCCAGGCAAGAATATTGGAGTGGGTTGCCATGCCCTCCTCCAGGGGATCTTCCTGACTCAGAGATCGAACCTGTGTTTCATATGTCTCCTGCATTAGCAAGCAGGTTCTTTACTACCTGTGCCACCTGGGAAGCCCCAAATTTCTTCTAAGTATTCTCAAATCTTTTAAATCTTTTCCTCCATTCTTTCTGATCCATCCCCACATTATTATAAACCAAATTAACAACTAGATTTAGGTACTCACCAGGGGAGCAGAGTGGTGCAATTAAATGATTATCAACCTAGACTACCAACAGAGCCCAGCAAATTTACAGATCTGCTCAAGTCAGCTCATTCTCCCATTCCACCTAATTAATGCTTCATGTACACACCCTATTCAAACCTTCAACCTTGATTCAAGAATCTACCTATTTAACTTTGACAGAAAATCTTGCCTGCTAAATCAGAACTAACCAGTAAGAAACTCACAGAAATTTAAGACACTAAAATTTAAAACACATCTACATCCAGCACATACATGCACATATCTGCTCCCACCATCCTTTTCTTCCATCTTGCTGGAGGAACTGTCTCTCCTATCAAGGAATAATTTCTGTTTGTTCTCTGGACACCAATAAGAAATGTTAGGTTGAGCATTCAAAGCCATGAACATGTAAAGCATTATTTGTGCAAAAAATTGCAGTAATTGTATTGTATGGTCAGGGGGAACACTGAGAAATTAACCAATAGCTGTCCTGGTGAGGAGAATCCATTGAGATGTCACATGGAGATATGAAAAATATCCAATATCAGCATGCTTCATTAAGGAAATGCAAATTAAAACAACAATGAAATACCACTACTTACCTATTAGAATGGCTAAAACCGAATACCCTGACAATATTAAATGTTGTTAAGAATATGGATCAACAGAACTCTTACTCATTGCTGGCAGAAATTAAAAGTGGAAAAAAAAAAGGTAAAGGCACTTTGGCAATGGCTTCTTCAGTTCTTCAATTTCTTACAAAGCTAAACATACTCTTACCACATGATCTAGCAACCACGCTTCTTAGTATTTACCCAATGAGTTGACAACTTATGCCTACAGAAAAGCCTACACACAGATATTTACAGAAGCTTTATGCATAATTGCCAAATTTTGGAAGCAACCAAACTATCTTTGAACAGGTGAAATGATAAACTCTGGTACATCCAAACAATGGAATATTATTCAACAATAGAAAGAAGTGAGATACGAAGCCACAGAAAGATGTGGGGGAAATTTAAAAGCATTATGCTAAGCAAAATAAGGTGATCTGTAAAGGTACATACTGTATGATACAAATCTTATGGAATTCTGGGAAAAGAATTTACAGAGACAGTAAAAAAAAAAAATCCTTGGCTTTGAGGGATTCTGAGGGAACAGAAGAGGGATAAATAGGAGGCCTACAAGTATTTTTAAGCTTTTGAAAATATTCTGAAAGGGACTATAATGGTGTACACATGTCACTATACATTTTTTAAAACCCATAAACTATACAACACAGAGTGTATCCTGATATCATTAATAATAATGTATCCATATTGGTTCATTAGGGCTTCCCAGTGACTCAGTGGTAAAGAATCTGCCTGCCAAGCAGGAGACACAGAACAATAGGTTCAATCCCTGATTAGGATTGGAGAAGGAAATGGCAACCCACTCCAATATTCTTGCCTGGGAAATCTCATGGACAGAGGAGCCTGGCAGGCTACAGTCCATGAGGTTGCAAAGAGTCAGCCACTCACTCCAAATCTTCTCTCACAACTCCTTTCCTAAGCTCATATAACCTATCAGGCACACTTTCCACATGAGGCTTCCAGCACTCAGACAAGAAGGGTTAAGGACTTTCCGGTTATGTCACCGAGGAGATTGCAATAGAGGAGGTCCTGGGGGAAAAGAAAGACAACATAAATAAGACCATGGTCCCCAAAGATACTCAGAGAACAAATAACTTGTCCTGCAGTTTCTCCTCCAGCTTGATCCCCTGGCCACTGTACACAGTCTGCTGGTTATGGGAATACCCTACCATCTAGGCAGGGGCATGGCTCCAGAGGTGGTTCCAAATGGCTCTGATGATGGTTTGGAGTGAGGAGAGATGTAGGTTGGTACTGACCAGGGTAGCCTGGTGCCTCTTCGGGTCCTTCTGCCTGTGGGCAGGAATGGTGGGGATAAAGGAGGTGGGACATGCTGAGTTTATTAATGAGAGACATGGGAAATGATAATGGATTGCCTTCACCATTTGGTCAACCAATAGAGGCTTTGTTTGGAATTCTCCATCCCTTGAGAACAGAGTCAGGGCAGACCAAAATGTGTCTGCAGAAGCTTTGTGGCATGGTGGAAACAGTGGAATGAGAGGCAAGAAATCTTAACTCAGTTCCTCTATGACCTTGGGAAAATTGCCTTTCCTTCATAAATAATAAATCATACAAGATTATTTTAAAATGGGGATCACCAAAAAGTTTTTGTAGAGTAACAGCAAATATTTTAAGTTTTGAACGTTGTCTCTTTTGCAACTAGTCAATCTGTCTCATGAAAGCAGTCATAGACGATATGTAAATAACTGGGCATGGCTGTGTTTCAATAACATTTTATTTATAAAAGAAGGTGGTGGGCAGGATTTGGCCCACTGGCTGCAGTTTGATGATTGCTGATATGGAGTTCCAACCAGTGTTGATATTTTACATCTCTGACTCATGTTTAGGCAATTCCAGAGGGAACTGGTGTAGCAGGAGGTTATCTTGTGAATCGCATTCCCAGAGAGAGTTCTTCCTTCTGGCGTAGATTAGAGGACTGTCAGGCTGGAAGCAGGGACAAGGGCTGAATAAACTTTGGAATATCTACCTCCTTGAGGAAACTGATTTAATGAGAGGAGAGCCAGTATACTGAATGGAGATAGGCAAAGTTATGACTTAGATGAGTGAGAGTGAATTTGAAGGGTTAATGACTGTGACTTTGAGTGGGTATATATATGAAGGAAAATTTAAAAGTGTGTGTGTGTGTGTGCTTATGGAGAAGGGCTGTTTTGTGTGAACAGGGAAAATGTGTGCTAGTATGAAAATCATCAAAATTTGTGTGAGTAAATAATGTATGTTGTGACTGTATAAATGAATGTGTCTGATAATATGGTAATACGAATGGAAGATCGTGTGTGTGTATGTGGATTTGTAGCAAGCAGAGCTGGAATTGAAATCAGGTAGGTCTAAAGTCCATATAAAATTTCCCATATTACATTGTTTACATGTCTTAGACATTCTGGTGAAGTAAGAGAATGAGAAGGGAGTGGAGAGGACGCCAAAGACAAATGGTTAGTCAACAAACAAAAATGTCTGTTTCTAAAACTAATGGAAGGTTTGACTCTAATAATCTGGGATTCAAATATCAGCTTAGCCATTAACAGGTTGTTTGACTTTGGGCTGTTGCTTATCTGAGATTAGTTTCTTTTTGCATGAACTAGTGATACTTTCAATTCCATAGGTTTTGTACAATAATCAGAAATAATAAATATATCTAACAGTAATCATGGTTGCTATCATCAAAGAAGTATTAATGATAGAAATTGGATATTACTAGCAACAATAAATGAAAAGTAATATTAGATTTGGCAACCATGATATGGTAGATTATTTTAGAAAAGGAAGATTTATACATAGTAGTGTATATATGTCAATCCCAATCTCCCAATTTATCCCACCCATTCTTTTCTCATATGCTTGTTCTCTACATCTGTGTCTCTATTTCTGATTTGCAGATAGGTTCATCTGTACCATTTTTCTAGATTCCACATATATACATTAATATACAATATTGTTTTTCTCTTTCTGAATTACTTCATTCTGTACGAGATTGGAATTGAGATATACACACCACTATGCACAAAACAGACAGTGAGAACCTATTTACAGCAAAGGGGGAAAAAAAGATGCAATCTATTTGTAGGACTTATATTTAAGTGCAAATCGCTCAGTCATATTGCCTTCTCTGAGAGGGGAAGGAAGAGTAGCTTACAAAATCTGATTCAGAAAACAAATTTAAAAGATCAGATTCTTGGTGGGGGAGGGTGGGGGAGAAGAAAGGAGCAAATAGCTCTGCCTGGCTGAGGCCCAGACCCAGTCACAGAGAAAGAATGGCCCAGTCAGGACACACGGAATGCACAGAAACTGCTCTCATCTGTGAGATGTGTATAAGAGACAGGAATACTGGAGTGGGTAGCCTTTCCCTTCTCCAGGGGATCTTCCCAACCCAGAGATCAAACCCAGGTCTCCCGCATTGCAGGCAGATTCTTTACCAGCTGAGTCACAAGGGAAGCCTAAGAATACTGGAGTGGGTAGCCTATCATTTCTCCAGGGGATCTTTCTGGCCCGGAATTGAACTGGGGTCTCCTGCATTGCAGGCGGATTCTTCACCAACTGAGCTAACAAGGAATATTAAGAGGTTAAAGCGTCTGCCTCCAATGCGGGAGACTCGGGTTCGATCCCTGGGTCGGGAAGATCCCCTGGAGAAGGAAATGGCAATCCACTCCAGTATTCTTGCCTGGAGAATCCCGTGGACAGAGAAGCCTAGTAGGTTATAGTCCATGGGGTCGCAAAGAGTCAGACACGACTGAGCGACTTCACCTTCACCTTAAAAAATGCAATATACATTAGGTGCAGACAAATACTGTTTGATTCTACTTATACAAGGTACCTAGATAATCAAATTCTTAGAGTCAGAAAGTACATTGGCAGATGCCAGGGGCTGGGGGTAAGAGGGGTGGGGGAGGGAGTGGGGAGTTAGTGTTTAATAGGGACAGAGTTTCAGTTTAGAAAGATAAAATATTTGGAGATGGATGATGATGAGAGTTGAACAACAATGTGGATGCACTTAGTGCCACTGAAACGTGCAGCCAGATATGGCTAAAATAGTATGACTTATAATTTGTGACTCACCACAATGAGAAGCACTGGAAAAGGAAGTTTTAGGTGTTATAAGTAAAATGGCATGGGGTAAAGATTGGGAGGGTGGTAAGGGGATAAATGAAGAGAGAGTGCACCTCTACTTTTGTGAAACTGAGATGAATGGGGGAAGAGACACAGTAAGGAGAAGGAGTCAGCAGAGAGGCAGAGTTTGAAATAACCAGAGTGACAGATTGATAGAGAGAAGGCTGGGGTCCAGTGCACAGATGGAGAGCTGAGCCTTGAGTGGGAGAAGGAGGGAGAAGACAATTCAAATATAAATTTGTAGCTGGCAGAATGAGGATGGTTAAGGGAAGTAACAGATTTTTTTCCCTTGAACCAGGAACCAGGAAATCACAATCACTTGATGAATGGGACCCAGGTGGAGTGAGGTGGACATGGTGTGATTTTCAAAGCATCTCGTGGGTAGCCAAATCCTAGCTTCACCATTTAGTAGCCAGGTGACCTTGGGTGGGGGGTAGGGGATAAAAAACTCTCTAAGCTCTATTTGCTCTCCATCAGTAAAATGGAAAAATGACTACAGTCATTTCCTGCTATGTTGATTGAGAAAATGCACGTGCAGCCCTCAGAGCAGAGATACTCTCAGTTGATCTTGTCCTTGGTCCCTGTTTTCCAACCTGCCTCCTCCCTTCCACATCTTTCCTACACAGCAGAGCCAGAGAGAGTGACCTCAAATGCAAACTTCACCATGCCTCCCTCTCACGGCAAACCCTTCAGTGGTTCTTCCTGCTTCAACATAAAGCCTAAACTCCTTACATCAATACCCAGAATCCTCAGTGAGTTGACCCCTACTTCACTGCCTCAAATTATTTCATATCATTTTCTGCCATGTCCTCCAGGCTATAGTAACCCTGAATCATTATAATTTCCCTACAAACTCCTTTTCCTTTCAGATCTTTGTGACTTTGTTCATGTTCTTCCTCCTCACATGACTTTACTTGGCAAACTCTTGTTTATTTTTCAAGGTTCAACTCAGATTGGCACCTTTAGAAATTCTTTTCTGAACTTCTAGGAAGCTTTCCATGTTTCCACAGCTCCTGTGTTTAACTTTTCCTCTACACCATCTGTATTGTATAGATATTTTGTTTAATTGTCTGACTCTTCTCAGGGAGGTCCTCCAGGAGCCATGGTATGTGTTCTCAGTTACCATTTTCCTTTTGAGATGTATATCACATTCTGATAAGGTAGAAAATGCAGGGTTATTCACAGCTCTCAACTGTTTATAACAACCTGATGCTAAGGTCTATGGCATTCTAGAGCTGGGAGAACTCACAAATATCTAATCTAGATTCTCCCTGACTTTATTTATTTATTATTATTTTTATTTATTAGTATTTCGGGATTGGGAACACGTGTATACCTGTGGCGGATTCATGTTGATGTCTGACTTTAGTTTTAAAGTGACAAATAAAAGAGAGACCCAGAGCAGGGAAATAATGTTACCAAGATAACATAGCTGTTGAATAGAATGGTGAGGACTTTTAACCCATGTTTCCTGGTTTCTAACCAGGACCATTTCCACTTCTCACCCAGAGAAAAGTGATCTGTTTCCATTTCCCCCACTCCAGGTCCAGTCACCTTTTTGGAAAGAGAAAAAAGATGACTGCCAAATCCCATACACCAACACCCAGATGACTCATTCTGGGCATGGCAACCCCCAACCACACTAGTCCCAGCCACTCACTCTTCATTCTGCTGGGGATCCCTGGCCTGGAAGACCAGCACACATGGATCTCCCTCCCGTTTTTTCTTTCCTACCTTGTTGCTGTCCTAGGGAATAGCCTCCTTGTCTTCATCATCATGACTGAACGCAGCCTCCATGAGCCCATGTACTTCTTCCTCTGCATGCTGGGTGTGGCGGACCTCATCCTGTCCACTACCACGGTGCCCAAAGCCCTGGCCATATTCTGGTTCCATGCTGGAGAGATTTCCCTTGATGGTTGTGTCACCCAAATCTTCTTCATCCATGCCACCTTCATTGCTGAATCAGGGATTCTGTTGGCCATGGCATTTGACCGCTATGTAGCCATCTGTGCCCCACTGCGCTATACCACAGTGCTCAGTCATGCAGTAATCATAAGGGTTGGTCTGGCTGTGGTCCTGAGGAGTTTCTCTGTGATCCTTCCAGATGTGTTCCTGGTGAAAAGACTGCCTTTCTGCCATAGCAACAAGCTACCACATACCTACTGTGAGCACATGGCTGTTGCCAAATTTGCTTGTGCTGATATTCGTGTCAATGTCTGGTATGGCTTGTCTGTCCTTCTCTCTACTGTAGTGGTAGATGCCTTGCTCATCTTAGTTTCCTACATCTTCATCCTTAATGCAGTCTTCCGTCTTCCCTCCCGAGGAGCTCGGCAAAAGGCCCTAGGCACATGTGGCTCCCACCTTGGTGTCATTTCCATGTTCTACTTGCCTGGCATTTTTACCATAATTGCCCAGCGGTTTGGGCATCATGTTCCTCCTTATATCCACATTCTGCTGGCAAATGTCTGCATGTTAGCTCCTCCTATGTTAAACCCCATCATTTATGGTGTTAAGACCAGGCAGATTCGAGAATGTGTGGTTAGTACTTTGTCTTCACAGTGGAAACCCTGCTGAGTTTGTATGACAGGTGATATGATTATCAACATAGGATATTTCATTTCCTTTGCTTACTTGTGTAGAGATTTATGAAGTAAGGGTTGTGTTGACTGTGAGCAAAATTATTTGTTGTGATTTTGAAAGATAGAATGCTATGTTACTTTGAGAAAGGTAGTATTTAGGAAAGAGCATGAGCTGTTGGATCAAAATTAGATTTGAGTACTGGATTTTCCAAAAGTGATGTGTTTGACCTTAGGGAAGTTAGCTTATTCTCTTGGAGACTTCTCAGTGTATGCATAGGGCCCCAGAAAAGCAGAAATATAAAAACCAAACTAAGTCATATTAAACAATGAGAATTATTTCCTATAAGAAACTTATCTACTAAAACATCTAGACAGAATATGTATTCATTTAATAATATATACATTTGAGGTATAATAAACTTTTATTCTGAATTAGAAATGGGACCAGTGGAACAGAATAAAAAGCCCAGAAATAAACCTTTGTATATTGGTTAGTTAATCTTTGACAAGGATGTCAAGAATTCTCAAAGAGGAAAGGAAAATCTCTTAATAAATGGTGTTAGGAAAATTGGATATTCATATGCAAAAGATTGAAATTAGGCCCTTACCTTACACCACAAACAAAAGTTAACTTGAAGTGAATTAAAGATTTAACTCGAAGCCCCAAAACTGTAAAAATCTTAGAAGAAAATATGGAGAAAAACTTCTTGGCATCGGTCTTGGCAATGGTTTTCTTGATATCACACAAAAACAAAACAAGAAGTGGGACTACATCAAGCTGAAAAGCTCCTGTGTGCGTGTTCAGTCGTGTCTGACTCTTTGTGACCCCATGGACTGTAGCCACCACGTTCCTCTGTCAATGGGATTTTTCAGGCAAAAATACTGGAGTGGCTTGCCATTTCCTCCTCCAAGGGATAGTCCTGACCCAGGGATCAAACCCATGTCTCCTGTGTCTCCTGCATCGACAGGCAAATTCTTTACTACTGAGCCACCTGGGAAGACCCCATAAGCTCCTGCACAGCAAAGGAAACAATCAGTAAAATGAAAAGGTAACTATGAAATAGGGGAAAATATTTGCAAACCATATGTCTGCTAAGGGATCGATATCCAAATATATAAGGAACCAATGAAACTCAGTTAGCAAAACTCAATAGCAAAATAACACACACACACACACACACACACACACACACACACTCAAAAAGAAATAACCTTACTAAAAATTAGGCAAAGACTTGATTAGACATTTTTTGAAGAAGACATACAAACTGTCAATAGGAACATGTAGAGATTCTCAACATCACCAGGGAACTGTGAGTTAAAACCACATGAGGTATCTCCCCAAACCTGTTAGAATGGATATTATCAAAAAGATAAGAGATGAAAAATGCTGGCAAGGATATGGAGAAAGGGGAACCATTGTGTGGTATTGATGGGAATGTAAACTTGTGGAGCCAATATGGAAACAGTATGGATGTTCCTTAAAAAATTAAAAGTAGAACTATCATATGATTCAAAATTGCACTTCTGTGTATTTGAAAACAAAATCGGTACCTCAGAGAGATATATACATCCCCATGTTCACTGAAGCATTATTTACAATAGCTAAGGCATAGAGACAACCTAAATGTCCATTGAAAAATGAATCGATAGAGAAAATATTACACACACACACATACACACTTATGTTATCCAGCCATAAAAAGAAAGAACCTTGAAAATATTGAACTAAATGAAATAAGCTAAAGATAAATACTATATGATCTCATTTGTAAGTGGAATTAAAAAGAAACTCATAGAAACAGGGAAAAGATTGGTAGTTGCCTGAGGTGAGGGTCTGGGGATAGGGTAAACGAGTAAAAGTGGTCAAGGGTACAAACTTTCAGTATTAAGATGAGTATTTTATGAGGATGTAACATATAGCATGATGACTATAGTTAATAATACTTCACTGTATATTTGAAAGTTGCTAAGAGAATAGACTTTAAAAATTCTCACCACAAACATATATTAATATAAATGCACCTATGTGAGGTGATGTGTTAACAAAATTTATTGTAATAATTTTGCTATGTGTATTAAATCATTACAGTGTGTGCCTTAAACTTACAAAATGTTATATCTCAATAAAGCTGGGAGAAAAAAGAGAAAAATGTGGTCCATACACACAAGGGAATATTATTCAATCATACAAATAAGGAACTCTTGCTACTTTTGACAACATAAATAAACCGAGTACCATATACTAGTGCTTCTCTTGTGGCCCAGATAGTAAAGGATCTGCATGCAATGCTAAGTTAAATAAGCCAGAAACAGAAAGACAAAAATGGTATGATTTCTCTTATATGGATAATCCAAAAAAAAATTGAACTCACAGTAGTAGAGAGTAGAATGGTGGTTTCAAGAGGCATAGGGGTAGGGGAAATGGAGATATTGCTTGAAGGGTACAAACTTTCAGTTTGGGGACCTAATGTACAGTATGGTGACTATAGTTTAAAACATGGTATTATATACTTGAAATTTGCTAATTTGATCTTAAGAANAAAAAAAATTGAACTCACAGTAGTAGAGAGTAGAATGGTGGTTTCAAGAGGCATAGGGGTAGGGGAAATGGAGATATTGCTTGAAGGGTACAAACTTTCAGTTTGGGGACCTAATGTACAGTATGGTGACTATAGTTTAAAACATGGTATTATATACTTGAAATTTGCTAATTTGATCTTAAGAAATGTTTTAATATAAAATATTTTCATAAATAAGTGAGGGGCACCATAATCTTTAAATTTCTTGATCATGCTTTTATCATATGGCTGTAATAGAACCAAAAATTTAAAGTATAAATAGGATCTTGAATATTGACAAAGAGTAAGCACTGGACAGATTTTTAACGTTTTCTTGTCTTAGCTTGTTTATCTTTAAAACTCTGCTATAATAATTTCTGCTTCTTCTATCAATATTTCAAAAGGAAGTCGTGGTATCAAAGGAGATAAAAAAGCCAAGAGACCTTATTTGAATTGTAAAGGATAATATTAATCAAAATTAGAATTGGTACTGGTAAATCTCTCATTTCTCAAGAGAATTAAAAAAGTTTTCTGAAGCATAGTTGACTTACAGTGCTGTTAGTTTCAGGTGAATGGCAAAGTGATTCAATTATACATGCACATGTATCTATTCTTTTTCAAATTCTTTTCCCTTATAAGTTAATACAAAATATTGAGTATTGTTTTCTGTGCTATACAGTAAGTTTTCAGTTATATATTTTATATAAAGTAGTGTATATATGTTAATCCTAAACTCCTAATTTATCTCTTCCAACCTCCTTTTCCCCTTTAATAACCATGTTTGTTTTCTATATCTGTTTCATATGTGAGGTCATTTATATCATTTTTAAAGATCTCACATATAAGTGTTATCATATGATACTTGTCTTTTTCTGGCTTATTTCACTTAGTATGATAATCCTATGTGTGAGATTCTGGAGTGTACTTGGATCACTTATTAGTAATTATTGGTGGGGATAAAGCTGAGATATTATGAAACCTCTACTACTTAATTCTTTTTGGTGGAGATGCAGGGAATGGCAGTATGCCATCTGTGTAATATATCTGCAAACATCAGGGTAACCCAATATGCCAAGGTATTCAGATTTTTAAAAATAAAAATTTATCTAAGTTTATATCATTTTGGCAGTGTCCTCACATCAGCATATCAACTGAAGGGGAAAAAAACCCCACCATCAATTACATTGGCCACCCTCAAAGCGGAGAAGTAGAAAAGCTGATTTCATAATCTACCCTTCTAATAAAAAATATTTCTTTTTGACCCATGTTAGATATACAGAATCCAACCCTTCCCCAGCACATCCCATTCATGATTAATTGAATTCTCCATATTCTCTCTAGTGTTATCAGCCAAAACATTGGTCACCTTTGGCAACTTACATTGAGTTAGCTCTGTGATGTTGTCTCTTGCCTGAGGATTCTGTTGTTGCTGTCTTTCATCAAAGTACCTTATTTCTGTCCAATGTTAAGAGACACCTAAAAACAACAGCTTTTTTTGAGGTCACTGACATCTTTGTGTAGTATCTAAGTTTTTCATGAAATATCTAGCATATGTGCTAAGGGCAATCTGAGATTCTATTTTAGATAAGGAATCACATTTCCTGGAAGGACAGTGGCTCTCAGGCAGCCTACTGATGTTCACATGTAAAGCTTCATTGTGCCAACTTAAAAAGTTTAAATTCAAGAAAAGTGTGTGCTAAAATCAGGTGATGCTGTTACCTCCTTCCTGGCCTTCACACTAGTTAGGGTTCAACTGGAGGAGAAGAGGAAATAAATATTACAAGATTTGCTTTTGGTAAGAAATTCACTTATACATCTGGGAGGGCTGGCAAGATAAGTCATAAAATCCACAGGGCAGATTATCCAGGAAGGTGAAGTTCAGACTCTTGGGCATGAGTTGAAGCTGCTATTCACAAGTGGACTATCTTCTTCACAGGAGTCTCAGATCCGCCCTTAGACTTCCACCTGATTGAAAGGCCTACCCAGCTTATCTAGGACAACCTCCCTTATTTAAAGTCAAATCATTATGGACTTTGATGACATCTACAAAAATACCTTCATAGCAACAATCTAGATTAGTGTTTGATTGAAAACCTGGGGGCTTATGGCCTAGGCAAGTTGGTCTATCAAAAAACTATCACAGTGGCCATTTAGGTTGATATGTTCTTTAACCAACACCACTATCAAGATGTGGTTGGGAGATAACAGTGGAAATGAGGGATCACAGCTGGTTAGATATTTAACACAGCAACCCAAGGCTTGCTTAATTCAGCCTTTATTTTAAAAGTTAATGCCTGTTAATGCCTATTTTCCTATAGGCACTGTGAAGCCACTCTTGATCAGATGTATGTTGGTAAGATAATCCTCGAGGTATACAAGATAGGAATGATGGGATAGATTGAGACCAATTTATTTAGGAAGTCCTTTGCAAGATACATGGGACTTCCCTGGTAGCTCAGATGGTAAAGGGTCTGCCTACAATGTGGGAGACCCAGGTTCGATCCCTGGATTGGGAAGATCCTCTGGAGAAGGAAATGGTAACCCACTCCAGTACTCTTGCCTGGAAAATCCCATGGACAGAGGAGCCTGGTAGGCTACAGTCCATGGGGTTGTAAAGAGTTGGACATGACTGAGTGACTTCACTTTCACTTTGCAAGATACATAGTAGAGATTGGACCAAAAGCCTAGAGATGGAGAGGAAAAAGCAAAACTTGAGTCACATGAAGAAGGCAGAAACATGCTTTAGTTGATCCAGATGAGTTTGGGGGCCAAATGCAAGTAGTTGGTTTCACGGAGGGAATCATAAAGCAACATAGGGCAGGAATCCTGGTGCTGTAGGTCATTTGACATAGACCGTGGGTGACCTTGGTGCCAGTTTGCCTGTGGCATCCTGACACATCTGCAGAGACAAAGGTGGTTTGCAGTTCATGGGCACATGAGACAGGGCCACTGGCTGAGGAGTGGAACCAACAGAGGGGTTGCTTGTGTCCAGAGAGAATCATCTAGATCCCTACCAGCCTGTCTTAAGTGGACAGAGGATCAGAGGGGCTGAGTTTTCTCCTCTATCATTGAAACCAGGATTGAAGAAGGGCCGCAGAGGTCCAGCAAAGGCACATTCAGAGAAGGTGTAGATGAGGGAGCCGTGGTCAGTGATGTTGTAGAAAGAGACAGTGCTGGCCTCATAATCTAGGAAGATCCCAATTCGGCTTGGAGGCACCTGAAGGTGGAGGGGAGTCTGGGGGCAGGTGCCAGCCTCATATTTTTGTTTGTTCCACAGCCAGATTATCCAGAAGCCACTGTCAGAGTTGAGCAAAAACTGCCCTTTCCTCCTCACATTGTCTCTACAAACACCCAGGTCCCAGGCTTCCTTTCCCGTCACATCTACCTCCCAGTAAACTTTCCCGGAGTCAAAGCGCTGGGCACCCAGTACCATGGGGTAAGTATCAAATCTCTCCTCATTTTCAGGCACTTCCTGCCGGGTGTTTGCAAGCCTCACTTGTCTCCGATTCTCCGAAAGGATGAGCCATGGATTGGCTGTCTGTGGATCCAGGGTGATGTGTACTGCAGAGAGAGGGCCACAGTCAGGCTGGGAGAGTGTGCAGAGTCAGCAACCCTGTGCCAGTGGCGGGGGATGAGGATGAAGGGGTGACCCTGAGCCTCACTGTGTGAGGAGATGACTCCTAGCCAACTCTGACCCCTGCCCTGACCTTTGAGGGAACCACCTTCCCTATTTCTGCACCTGCCCCACCTACTCTAACCTGCCATCTCTCTCCAACCCAGGGATGCACTGGGCACCCTCCTTATCCCCTTCACTCCCTTGGTAAGCCAGTCCCCCATCCCTGGCCTCACCTCCACATGTCCTTAGCATCTTCTTAACCCCAGGCACATAGAATACATTCCTCAGGTCTGTGGAGGCGACATCCAGCTCCTTCAGGTTCCAGGATTCACTCCTGGGGGAAAAAGAATTAGAGACCCTGTCTCCAACTCCTACCTCATCCTGACCAAATCTGATGGCTATACCACCCTTGTGGATGGCTGATAATTTAATCTGAGGCAAATCTGCAAACAGCTCCTGTGTTAGGGGGGCTTCCCAGGTGATGCACTGGTAAAGAATCCACCTCCCAATGCAGGAGACATGGGTTCAATCCCTTGGGTCAGAAAGATCCCCTGGAGAAGGAAATGGTAACCCATTCCAGTATTCTTGTGTGGGAAATCCCATGGGCAGAAGAGCCTGGGGCTACAGTCCATGAGGTTGCAAAAGTTGGACACAGTGACGTGAAAGCTGCCCCGTCATGTCTGACTCTTTGCGACCCCATGGACTGTAGCCTGCCAGGCTCCTCTGTCCTTGGAATTCTCCAGGCAAGATTACTGGGGTGGGTAGCGTTCCCTTCTCCAGGGGATCTTCCCAACCCAGGGACTGAGCCCAGGTCTCTTGCATTGCAGACGGATTCTTTACCATCTGAGCCACCAGGGAAGCCTGGACACAACTCAGCAACTAAATAACAACAACAACCACAACAATCTGTGTTGGGATCCCTGGGCATGGAGGGCAGAAGTAGGTAGGATTTTGTTTCTATCTAAGCCTTGATGGCTACATGAGCATCTGCATCATCGGGCCAGCCTGTATGTCTCTCCGGGTCTTAGGTCATTACACAAGTTCCTTCTGTTTCACTTCATAACTCAAGGTATCTGATACAAGCTGACTCACCCCCATGAGGAACCTCAAGGAGTCTCGCCCATGCTGGTGGGTCTTACCCATGGCTCTTTTGGAGAGGTTTGAAACAAGTTAGATACTTTTTAAAAGAGTCCCAGCAGGCTGTAAACTCAACTTCCCTGTCTGTTGTAAGTTCACTTTGTGAAGATATGACACACCAGTTACTTTGGGCACCTCGCCAACTGTATGTGTTCAGTTGCTCAGTCGTGTCAAACTCTTCGTGACCCCAGGGACTGTAGCCTGCCAGCCTCCTCTGTCCCTGGGACTCTTCAGGCAAGAATACTGGAGTGAGTTGACATTCACCAATTGAGATGTCCATCAATTAGCCTTCTGAGACCAGAACATATTCCAAGGAGGACTGGGTCTTTGAGAATAGGAAGGATGGGGATGACTTCAATGCATGTTTTTTAACTAAAACTCTTTTTTAAGGTGTATACTGCCCCCTCCTCTAATGAAGAAAACCTTTCCTTACCTTTCCAGGACAGTTTTCACCTCCTGAGGAGACAAGAAACAGACAGTAAGTTCTGGAGTCACTAGTTTACAACAGATTTCAGTTGTGTGGGTAAGGCGATGTTACCCTGAGGTCTACAGAACACTGCTCTGCCCCAAGCCTCTGGACCAAGGCCTGAAAAACA
>SJYX01010773.1:209769-232353 GCA_006410675.1 Oreotragus oreotragus
AGGATGGGGATGACTTCAATGCATGTTTTTTAACTAAAACTCTTTTTTAAGGTGTATACTGCCCCCTCCTCTAATGAAGAAAACCTTTCCTTACCTTTCCAGGACACTTTTCACCTCCTGAGGAGACAAGAAACAGACAGTAAGTTCTGGAGTCACTAGTTTACAACAGATTTCAGTTGTGTGGGTAAGGCGATGTTACCCTGAGGTCTACAGAACACTGCTCTGCCCCAAGCCTCTGGACCAAGGCCTGAAAAACATCTCTGACCACCTTGAAATGGATGAGGAAGCAGAAACCCAGCATGGGTGTGACCTGTAATCAGGGGAAGGAAGCTGCTGCTGTTGCTGCTAAGTCTCTTCAGTTGGGTCAGACTCTGTGCGACCCCATAGACGCCAGCCCACCAGGCTCCCCCGCCCCTGGGATTCTTCAGGCAAGAACACTGGAGTGGGTTGCCATTTCCTTCTCCAATGCATGAAAGGGAAAAGTGAAAGTGAAGTCACTCAGTTGTGTCCAACTCTTAGCGACCCCATGGACTGCAGCCTACCAGGCTCCTCCGCCTATGGGATTTTCCAGGCAAGAGTACTGGAGTGGGTTGCCATTGCCTTCTCTGAGAGGGGAAGGAAGAGTAGCTTACAAAATCTGATTCAGAAAACAAATTTAAAAGATCAGATTCTTGGTGGGGGAGGGTGGGGGAGAAGAAAGGAGCAAATAGCTCTGCCTGGCTGAGGCCCAGACCCAGTCACAGAGAAAGAATGGCCCAGTCAGGACACACGGAATGCACAGAAACTGCTCTCATCTGTGGACTTGCAGTGCTGGGGAGGAAGGGCTTAAAGCGCTGTCCTACGCTATGGTTAATGTTGTCCCTGCCACGTATGTGAAACCAAAGCATCTGAGAGTGTTCTGTGGCAGGGCCTAGGGTCCGTACCAGGAACTGGCAGGCTCCTAGGCCCTGTCAAAAGTGCCTCAGAGAGCTCCACTCAGAGAAGGGCAGAAGATTTAGATCATGGGAAGAAGAGAGCTGCCAAGTCAAATCAATTCTATTGGCTTTTATGCAAAAACAAAATTTTTTTATGACTGTATCTGACCAAGAGACAATGAAAAGGTATGAAAAGAGGAAACACAGAATGTTACAGCAGAGGGACTTTGAGACCATGTAGTCCAAAGTTTCCCAAAGTGAGGCAAGCTCATCATTGCTGGGTGTGAGATGATTTTTAAGTAGAACACACATCAATGAATTTATTAAAAAAAACAACAAACTATTTTTAAAAATAAATTCATTGATGTATGTTCTACTTAATACCTCTTACTCAGGTGATAATACCTCTTATTCAGGCGAACTTGGTTAAGTTTCTTAGCTTCAGTCTATCACTAAATCTCCTAACTTCTTTGCACCTTAAGTTCTCTCATCTATGAAATGGGAGTAATAATAGTAGCATCCATCTCATTGCATTGTCATGAGGGACTGAATGCTGACAATTTTATGTGCTATTTAAGAATTTTCAGTTATTTATAGTATTATGAAATAAATTAGAATTGTGTTGCTGAAGAAGACTCTTCAGAGTCCCTTGGACTGCAAAGAGATCAAATCAGTCAATCCGAAAGGAAATCAATCTTGAATATTCATTGGAAGGACTGATACTGAAGCTCCAATACTTTGGTGACCTGATGCGAAGAGCCGACTCATTGGAAAAGACCCTGATGCTGGGAAAGATTGAAGGGAAAAGGAGAAGAGGGATGCAGAGGATGAGATAGTTAGATAGTATTGCTGACTCAATGGATATGAGTTTGAGCAAACTTTGGGAAGCCTGGTGTGCTGCAGTCCACGGAACTGTTAGGAATCAGATACAACTTAGTGACTGAACAACAAAAAACAAAAATTAGGAAAAGCAGCAGTAACAACACATGGTTACTATTGCTTGGAACAGATTTTTTTTTTTTTTTGGTATAACTTGTTTAATTATTTATAAACTCCTATTAGGTAAGTACTGTTATTTATATTCCATTTAAAGATTAGTAAACAGGTATAGAAAAAGCAAAGTGACAAGGATGGCTATATAACTCAATAATCTGTGCAATGATTATTGAGTAATACATCAAAGCTGTATTACCAAATGAGAACACTGGCTTAGGCCAAATAAGGGAGAAACAAAGTCATATTTTAATATTTCTCTAAAATTCTCATTTCTTTGTCCTTATTTTCCTGGGAGAGGAAAATAATGTGCACAAGGTTTAATTTTATTTTCTCAGTTATTTTACTTTTAGTTTTATTTTGTCATTTCCAATCTACTGTTTTTATATTCAGTAGGTCAGTCAGTCAGTTCAGTCACTCAGTTGTGTCCGACTCTTTAAGATCCCATGGACTGCAGCATGCCAGGCTTTCCTGTCCATCACCAACTCCCAGAGATTTCTCAAACTCATGTCCATTGAGTCAGTGATGCCATCCAACCATCTCATCCTCTGCCNCCATCTCTTTCAGAATTTTCCACAGTTTGTTGTGATTTACACAGTCAAAGGCTTTGCCGTAGTCAATAAGGCAGAGGTAGATGTTTTTCTGGAACTCTCTTGCTTTTTTGATGATCCAATGGATGATGGCAATTTGAGCTCTGGTTCCTATGCCTTTTCTAAATCCAGCTTGAACATCTGGAAGTTCATGGTTCATGTACTGTTGAAGCCTGGCTTGGAGAATTTTAAGCATTACTTTGCTAGCGTGTGAGATGCGTGTGATTGTGTGGTAGTTTTAGCATTCTTTGGCATTGCCTTTCTTAGGGATTGGAACGAAAACTGACCTTTTGCAGTCCTGTGGCCACTGCTGAGTTTTCCAAATTTGCTGGCATATTGAGTAAACCATTTTCACAGCATCATCTTTTAGGATTTGAAATAGCTCAACTGGAATTTCATCACCTCCACTAGCTTTGTTCATAGTGATGCTTCGTAAGGCCCACTTGACTTCACATTCCAGGATGTCTGGCTCTAGGTGAGTGATCACACCGTTGTGGTTGTCTGGGTCATAAAGATCTTTTTTGCATAGTTCTGTGTATTGTTGCCACCTCTTTTTAATATCCTCTGCTTCTATTAGGTCCATACTGTTTCTGTTCTTTATTGTGCCCATCTTGGGCTTCCCTTGTGGCTCAGCTGGTAAAGAATCCACCTGCAATGTGGGCGACCTGGGTCTGATCCCTGGGTTGGGAAGATCCCCTGAAGAAGTAAAAGGCTACCCACTCCAGTATTCTGGCCTGGAGAATTCCACGGACTGAATAGTCCACGGGGTTGCAAAGAGTCCGGCACGACTGAGTGACTTTCACTTACTTTCACTTTGCATGAAATGTTCCCTTGGTATCTCTAATTTTCTTGAAGAGATCTCTAGTCTTTCCAGTTTTATTGTTTTCCTCTATTTCTTTGCATTGGTCACTGAGGAAAGCTTTCTTATCTCTTATTTCTTATCTCTCTTTCCTTGCTATTCTTTGGAACTTCGTTCCTTTTCTCCTTTGCCTTTTGCTTCTCTTCTTTTCTCAGCTATTTTTAAGGCCTCCTCAAGGGCAGGTATTCAGTTGTCTTTCCAGTTTTATTGTTTTCCTCTATTTCTTTGCATTGGTCACTGAGGAAAGCTTTCTTATCTCTTATTTCTTATCTCTCTTTCCTTGCTATTCTTTGGAACTTCGTTCCTTTTCTCCTTTGCCTTTTGCTTCTCTTCTTTTCTCAGCTATTTTTAAGGCCTCCTCAAGGGCAGGTATTCAGTTGGTATTTTATAACATAAATGATAATAAAACTAAATAATATTTATGCAACCATATACTGTGTGCCAGGCACTGTTCTAAGCATCTTATATTTATGAACTGAAATCAAGCAGACCCCATGTGGTTCTCCCAAGAACAGATCCCTTGTCTTCTCTGTCTCTTGTT
This sequence comes from Oreotragus oreotragus, assembly GCA_006410675.1. NCBI lineage: Eukaryota > Metazoa > Chordata > Mammalia > Artiodactyla > Bovidae > Oreotragus > Oreotragus oreotragus. Next base: position 213,667 of record SJYX01010773.1, read on the forward strand.
TTTCTTTTTATAAAACTGAAGTACGGTTGATTGACAATGTTTCAGGTATATGGCAGAGAGTGATAGTTATACATATATAGCTCATCAAAGTGTAAACATGTTACATTTATAACTAAAGCCCAGGGAACTCCTTGTCATTTAGCTTATTCCCTGCTGCCCTTGTTTACAAATGGAGAAATTAGGTCTAGGAAAAGAAAATGACTTAATTTAGAGTTATGGAAGGAATTGGTGGCAAGGTTGGGGCCCTGAGATATGTAATATTATAATATCCATTTAACATAGGAGAAACCTGATCCTCAGAAAGATCAAGGTATGTTCTCAAGATCATGAATCTGATTGTGTGTTAGAACAGACACTTACTAGAGATGTCCATTTCTTTTCATTGCTGCATGGAATTTTCCTTTCTAATTTGTACCTTTCCAGGCCTTGAATGCAAACCACTCATAGGTGTGAATTCTACTTTATTTAAGAAAATGCCAGGGACCAGGTTTCTGTATCCCCTGAAGGTAGCCCCGAGGCACTCTGGGTTTTTTCAGTTACTCCCTGAATCTCAGAGGGGAGCTGTCCTCAGGCCTCACCTGCAGCAGCTCCAGCGCTGAGCCCCGCCTCCTCCGCTCCAGCTCTGAGATCAGCTCCTGCAGGGCCTGGATCTGCTGCGCCAGCCTGGCCTCCGTGTCCCCCAGCGTTCTCAGCTGCCGCCTCTCCTCTTCCTCTAGCTTCTGCAGCTGCTTCTGCTCCTCTTCGGCCAGGAAGTTTTTCTGTCTTATAAACTCTTCATGAATTCTTAATTTGTGAACCTCAACCTTCCCCTTTGGTGTCAATGGAAAGAAAGAGGTGGTTTTTAATCGTAATTCCCTAAGATTTGGGAATGGAAGTATCCATATCTACTCCTACTCCACTCTGGCTCTGTCTGGGAATACACACATACCCAATTTTGCTGGGAAGGAAGGTGGGTGAGGCTTCTGGGCCTGAGGGGAATGGGACTGGTGGGGTGCGGTGGGGAGGCGCACCATAGTTGCTCTCCTATCACGGCTGCATCAGCCTGTGGTATCAGAGATTTCCTCAACCTCCTTCAAGTCACCCCTGCTCCCCCAGTGTGCCCCTTTGTCTTCATATCTTAGTAACCGAGCGAGTAACACCTGGCCCTACTCCAACACACCTGCAAAGCCAGGCTCATAACCTGGTTCCTAAGTTTGGGAAAATGGAGTCTTTGAGATAGTCTATGGTTGCCCTCTCCTGCCTGTAACTGGAGGGTCACTCAGTACCACCACAGCCTGCCTTAGCCTTCCTGGGTCTCAAGTCTACCTCTTCTGGGATTTCTTGGCCATGAGCTCCTTCTGCTCCTTTCTAGTCCCTGACCCACCCCACCTCCTAATTCCTGGCGTGGAACAAGCTGTAGCTCTCCATTACATTTTGGACCAGGGAGCTGGACATGGTCAAGTAACTACCTGGTCAGACTGGTTTTCCTATCCTAGGCCTTTCAAAGTGAAAGTGTTAGTTGCTCAGTCATGTCCGACTCTTTGTGAATCTATGGGCTGTAGCCCGCCAGGCTCCTTTGTCCATGGGATTCTCCAGGCAAGACTACTGGAGTGGGTAGCCATTCCCTTCTTCAGGGGATCTTCCCAATCCAGGGATTGAACCCGGGTCTCTGATACTGCAGGCAGATTCTTTACCATCTGAGCCACCAGGGAAGCCCATCTTAGGCCTTTATGGTTCACTTAAATCTGGTCCTCACAGTCACTGTCATTTCTTGACATTGGGCATCTCTCCTGGCATTCCTCTGTTCCAAACCCTGAGGCCATCTCCAGAGACTGGGCTCAAGAAGCAGGAGCATTAGGGTGTATCTTGTCCCTCAGCACCTTCTCCTAAGACTCTCTCTCCATCTGATTGGGAGCTCTTTTTGATCTCCACACTCTTTTAACCCCCTCCATCAAGAGCCCTATGGGGCAGCTGGTTCTTGGGGAGTGAGATATAGGGACTGGCATAGCTGGACCCTCCCCAGGCTTCAGATCTAAGACTCCCTTCAGGATGTGACTCTTGCCTTCCAGGATGCTTTCTTCATTGCAATGTCCAATTCCAGCTTCTCCGCCATCTCCTGCTTATCTCTTAGTTTCTTTAGTGCCACCTGAAGCTTCCCCTGCAGAGAACGAAAGCAAGATGAGACCCAGTCAGGTCAAGAAGTAGGGTGCAGTGGTGGGAAGTGGGGCGAAGATCATACTGGTTCTTAGAAGAGACTTAGTGCAGAGGACAAGGAAGGACTAGAGTCTGTTTAGGGTAGAAACTCTGTGGATGGGAAGGTTTTGGAAAAAGCCTGATATTTCTTACAAAACAGGGCCACACGGTTGGGGTACAAAGGGTGGGGGCACTGCTTGTTCCTAATTAATCAGGAGGCCACAAGGGAAGAAGATTCTTGAAGCATTTTCCCATAGCACATCCCTGCTCCGGGAGAATGAGAAAACTGTGCTGAGCTTGCCATTTCCCCCTTAAATAAGACGTAGAAGGCAGGAGACCCCTATTCTTTCCCCAGCCCCACAGGTAACTCTCTCCCATTCCCAGCTCTGGGGAACAAAGCCATCAACAGGGTCCCATCTCCTTTTTACCTGTTCCTGCCTCTGTGCTGAGGCCTCACCTGGTACTCCTGAGCAGCCTCCTCAATAGGGACCATGGGATGATCACGGTGTTTCTGGGACTGCGAACACACCCAGCAAAGGGCCTTCCCATCTTCCTCACAGAAGAGGTGAATTTTCTCTCTGTGCACCACACACAGCTCCCCGTGTGGGCCCTCCTTGGCACCCTGGCTGATTTTTCTAAGGTTGTCCACCATGTTGGCTACCTGTCGATTGGGCCGGAGATTCTGGAGCAGGAAGTGGCACCGGCACACAGGACAGACGCTACCCCCTTCTTTCCCGACCTCAGAGATGCACTCCTGGCAGAAGCTATGACCACATTCAATGCTCATAGGCTCCACCATGGGGTCCAGGCAAATAGAGCACGTGACCTCCTCCCACATCATTGTCAAGGGAACCGCTGAAGCCATTGGGGTGATGCTCCTCTTCAGTAGTGCTGGGGAGATCTTGCGGTGAGGGAGAAGAGGAAAGGGAGGCAAGGGAAGAGCCAGGTGAGAAAAGTGAACCAGGAGAGAGGGTCAACTGGAGGGAGTGAAAACAAGAAAACACAAGGACCTCAACCTGAACAGCGCTCCTCTTCCTTAGTCTGGGTCACTGATCCAGTCAGACAGAAGGGGACACTGAGTCCCCAAGAGATAGCAAAATTGTTGAGAACCTGAGAGACAGCTGCTTACAATTCGACTTTCATCATGTTCATCTCTGCTTAACCCCTCAGAGTCCAGGCTTTACCTACCGATCTTCTGCCTCAGGCCACTGGTCTTCTACTCTGTTGAGAGGCTAATCTTAACAGTAGCGACCACTGACTGCTCCTTCCATGTGCCAGGTGCTACATGCTTCACATACATTCTCATTAACCTTTGCAATAGGCAGGAGTTATTGGTATTTGTCTAATTATCGGTAACATGAATATATATATAAGAATATTTATATTTATTCTTACATATTTTCATAAGGATACATGTATATCCGTATTAAGTACATGGGCTTCCTAGGTGGTGCAAGTGGCAAAGAATCCACTTGCTGATGCATGAGACACAGGAGACAGCAGGTTTGATCCCTGAGTTGGGAAGATCCCTTGCAGAAGGAAATGGCAACCCACTTCAGTATCTTACCTGGGAAATCCCGTGGACAGAGGAGCCTGGGGGCCCACATACAGTATTAACCTTTGCAATAGGCAGGAGTTATTGGTATTTGTCTAATTATCGGTAACATGAATATATATATAAGAATATTTATATTTATTCTTACATATTTTCATAAGGATACATGTATATCCGTATTAAGTACATGGGCTTCCTAGGTGGTGCAAGTGGCAAAGAATCCACTTGCTGATGCATGAGACACAGGAGACAGCAGGTTTGATCCCTGAGTTGGGAAGATCCCTTGCAGAAGGAAATGGCAACCCACTTCAGTATCTTACCTGGGAAATCCCGTGGACAGAGGAGCCTGGGGGCCCACATACAGTCCATGGGGTCGCAAAGAGTCAGACACGACTGGGCACACGCACATGCGCATATGTATATGTGTGTATATATGTGCGTGCATACACACAGAAGCGTGTGGTTTATTAAGAACTTCCTGGGCTCTTCCCTCAGCTACTCTGAACCTGGCACCGCCTTTGTTTCTTCTAGGGCATGGAGCCATAGTTTTCTAATATCCTAAGCAACGCTGTCTCTCTCACCTCCAGAGGGGCCTTTTGGGGACAGCAGTCTCAGGGATCGCGGACCTACCCCCACACCGGGCTCCCCTCGACCACCCCGAGCTAGGTTGCCATCCTAGTTCTCCCAGTTTCCCTGGGTTTTTCTTCCCAGCTCAGGTGCCGGCGGAAGCAGGGCAATCCGAGCTCCTTCCAGGCGACATCCCAGTCAGGTTTACAGCCCAGCCTCCTCCCAGGCTGCAGGGGAAGAACTGCTGGGTTAGGGTTGAGGGAGACCTGTTGCGAAAGAAAACCTGAGACCGAAATCTCTAGGGGTGGGGACAGCTTGGATGAGGCTCTTCAGACCCGGGGCAGGGGAGAGAAGTCCCCCAGGGAGAGCTGGGGTACCTCCGTCTAGCCAAGTTCACTCACCTTTTCAAGAGACGCAGTAGACAGCCGCCGCTTCCTTATTTCACTTTCGATTCCCCGTCCACCGCAAATCCGAAAGGGAGGCGGGCAGAGGGGGAGGAGAGTGGGCGGGGCCAAGGGAGGGGGACGGCGGAGGGCTTGAGGCGCCGCTAGTCTGGAGCTTCGTGGAGGCTGCGGCGAGCGAAAGCTCCGCAGCGATTAGTCCTTGCTTTGCGTTCCCTCCCGTGTCCTCACTGTGTAATAGAGTGAAGCATCGTATCTGCTACGTGGAGGAGCCATGCAGGCCTACGTGCTGTGCCCTCGTGTGGGAGCTGCTTTTAAGGAGGTTTGGATGGACAGGGGTGCCTGGATTTCTCCTCTAAAGGCCACCTTCTGTTCCCTATTTCCAAAAACAATTCATTTCAGGAGACTTGATATTCTTTTAACATCAGGGGGAGAGCGATTTATTCCACAGTACCTCAGGGCATTATCATTCCAGTGAGTGGTAAGAAGGGACTTGGCATTTATTGAGGCAACAACTATGTACTTATCCTTGAGCCAGGGACTTTCTCAGGTTGTTTTATTATTATTTTAAATTATGGTGAAGTACGTATAACATTTATCATCTTAACCGTTTTTAAGTGTGTAGTTCAGTGGCATTAAATACGTTCACAGTTGTGTACTTCACCATGTCCATGGAGTCTCAAAGGGTCGGACACAACTGAGCGACTAAGCGCAAGAGCGGAGAAGGCAGTGGCACCCCACTCTAGTAATTTTGCCTGGAAACTCCCGTGGACAGAGGAGTCTGGAAGGCTGCAGTCCATGGGGTCGCTGAGGGTCGGACACGACTGAAGCGACCTAGCAGCAGCAGCAGCAGCAAGCACAAGAAACCTCAAAGAGCCAAGGAGTAGTGGCAAATTCCTATTTATGAGAATCAGAGTTTTTACTCTGTTGGAAGAACTTCTTTCCTTACTAGACCCTTAGAACAAGGCCGAGCCCTATGTTGGGGGATGGAAAGAAAATGACCTGTAAATGAGTTACTGGTTTGAGGGAAATAGGAGCTGCAACCACTTCCCTTCTTTATTCTCCGAAGAGCGTGTTTATAATGGCTATTAAAAAAATGCCATCACCTATTAGTTGTTGATCTTAGGTGTGCACCAGAATTTATGGTACAGTGTTCTTATATCATAGAGTGGGGTTTCCAAACTGCTGCCATACCTGAGCCTTCAGCAGTGCATCTCATATTTTTATTGGACCATCTTTTTCTGGTTGATGATGTACATTGTAAGACCACTGCATTCCATAGCGCAATCCCATTATCAGAATTTTTCGACTGTAAAATCAGTTTCTTGGTTGTAAGTGATGTTGTTGGAGACCCTGATGTTGTAAATCGAAAAACAGTGGTGCTGGCAGAAGCAACATAAGATGGCAAATGAATCTGTCTCTGGTATAGTGGCTATTTTGTGAGAATAAATTGCTCTCGGTTCAATGTCATTAACATGCTACTAAAAGACTGCCTAGATTCTCTTAGAAATAGGGAAAAATCAGGCTCAGAGTTGGTCTTTTATGTGCAGGTTTCTATAGCAGTAGGAATACAAATGCTGCCTGAGTATGGATTCCTCAGGTTTATCCATTTACCACTACTGATAAGGACATTTGTACAAGAGTCCATTGAATAAGCACCAGGTGACTGAGAAGAGGCTGATCAACATCTACAGGACGGGTCATCTTATTTACCTGATTTTTGTTGTTTAGTCTCCCAGTTGTGTCTGTCTCTTTGCAGCTCCCCTGGACCTGTGCATGACAGCTCCCTGTGCATGACAGGCCTCCCTGTCCCCCATCATCTCCCGAAGTTTGCCCTCATTCATGGTCATTGCATTGGTGATGCCATCCAGCCATCTCATCCTCTCATGTCCTTTTCTCCTTTGCCCTCAAATCTTTCTCTGCATCAGGGACCTTTCCAATGAGTCATCTGCTTGCATCAGATGACCAAAATACTGGAGCTTCAGCTTTAGCATCAGTCCTTCCAGTGAATATTCAGACAGGATGGGTCATCTTATTCACCTGATTATTGGGTGCCTTCTCTGCATTATATGTCCTCTGGTGGGAATTAACATAGGACAAAAACATTTTCATTCTGGGCCCTATCTTAGATGTTCAGTGTATACTTCTACCCATAACTTGTTGTCATCAATCTTTCAATCTTTTTTCCAGCTTGAACCTACAGGCCAATCTGTAAGACAAAATCAGGTGGTACATATACATTATATATATCAGTTCATCTTTGGTTTCAAGCAAAATGGACAAGTTCTTGCTTCAAGTTCTGTACACTGGGAAGAGTTTCCATCACCATTGTCTTTCAGGGTGATTTGTATTGGATACTAATCTTGTGCACCATCTCCGATTCTCATGAACCCCTCTTATTCTTTTAGTCAGCACCCTACCAGTGCTGGTTACTGTTCTGTACACACACTTTTGGATTTGATGAGACATCACATACAGGGCATGGGACCCAGATTTCTGGGCAGTTATTATAAGCAAATGGCACAAGTGCAAAAAGAGAGTGGGAAAGATAAATTCCCTTTGTTTTTCTCCCATGGACTATTTCAAGGTGAGGTTCCTCCTTGTAGTTCTGATGAGCAAACCCACTGACTGAGGGGCCTGTCATATATTTTTGAAACTCATTATGAATGTCATCCAGTGTGATGATGTATTGCATTGTTTTGTGTTTTTCCTTGCCTCACTTCCCTTTTCTCCAAGGCTGATTGTCTTGCTTCTTTTTTTCTTACTCTCATTGCCTGCTGAGTAAAGATCACTAATTTAATCATACCTCAGCTCATCTAGAGGATCTGGTTAATCTTCCTTCAATATTTGCAATGCCTAAACTTTGGCCACCTCATGCAAAGAGCTGACTCATTGGAAAAGACTCTGATGCTGGGAGGGGTTGGGGGCAGTAGGAGAAGGGGACAACAGAGAATGAGATGGCTGGATGGCATCACTGACTCAATGGACATGGATTTGGGTAGACTCCGGGAGTTGTTGATGGACAGAGGGGCCTGGCATGCTGTGGTTCATGGGGTTGCAAAGAGTTGGACATGACTGAGCGACTGAACTGAACTGAAACCCAGTAAGAAACCAGGTCACAAGGGAGCCTTGGAAACCCAGCATTCAGGAATTAACCTCTTGCAATGAAGGGGGAGAAGGATATATTTGAGAGCAAATGACTGGCTCAGTGTTTTATACATGTCTCATTTATACCTCTCTAGATAGTCTTGTCATTTCAATTTTATAGAGTGGATGTTGATGCATTTAGAGTCCAGGTCCCTGGCACAAGGTACCTAGTTTAAAAGTAAGGAGTTTAACTAAGTTCTGCTTGATTCCATATACAATGATCTAAACTATAATCCAGGAAGGATTTTACAATATATATATATATATATATTTAAGGCCAACTTATCCTTAAAATCTTGACTCAAACGCCATCCTCTTTTATATAAAACGTTTCCTCTTTTTCTTTGTCCACTAAAGTAGAGAATACTATACCATGGAAGAGCCTCAGGAGATACAGTTTCAATCCCTGGGCCGGTAAGATCCCCTGGATCTTACTGAAAGTGGCAACTCACTCCAGTATTCTTGCCAGGATAATCCCATGGACAGAGGAGTCTTGTGGGCTACAGGCCATGGAGTGGCAAAGAGCCAGGCATGACTGAGCATGCACTCTTGTTTAGAGGCATAAACTACTAGAAGATAGGATTGGTGCCTAATTAATCCCTGGGTAAAACACAGTGAGTAAATGAACCCCAATTTTGTGAGCTGATATGATTTTGGGTGGCCTCAGCCTGCAAAGGTTTGGAGTGGGGCTTGGGTTCCCAGTCAGAGATTGGGACCCATTTGAGGCAGTGAAAGCACCAGATCCTAACCACTAGACCAATGGTCAGTGACAAGGCCCTGGCTCTTTGGCTTTGTAGAATTTCCACAAAGATGGAAAGTAGTGAAACAAGTAAAGTATTTATTAAGAGGAAAAAATGTATAGTACGTGTGGATAGACACACAGGGGCAGGCTCAGAGGGAGAGTCCCTGAGTTGTACCCTCGTGGCAGTTTGGATTACTTTTATGGGATATTTCTTTTGGTTTTCCTTTGGCAAATCATAGTCTATATTTGGTATATCTCAGGATCCTTCCATGTGTGCACGTGGATCTCTTAGCCAAGATGGGCCCTTCCAAAGAGGCGTCTTGTTAGAGCATCCTTTGACATTGCTACCCCTTTGGCCTGCAAGGAGCCTTTTCTGTGCATATGTCACTGGGGAAGTCTCTTGACTTTGGATTGAGAAATATGTGGTCTGAGCAGGGCCCAGCCTCCTTCTGTAACTTTCCTGCTATCTTGGAGTTTTGGTCAATATAGAATGAATCTCCAATTGCTTTACTATGGGGGCGTTGTGGGGGCCATCTGCCTCCTGCCTCAAAGACTTGGATAATTTAGATTTTAGAATGAGTTGAATGGGGAGCAATCTCTCCTAAGCATATAGAATGAAGTTTTACCTGCTTACTTCCATTTATCATTTTCTATCCCATCCCTGATTTGAGAGATGATCTGGCATTAGCCATATTTATTACTTTTAAAGCAAAGAAAGCATTTTAGAATTAGGTGCTAGAAAAGCTAAAGAAAGCATTTCATCAGAGAAATGTCAATATTTCAACAAACAGTTGCGAATCCATTAAAAAGTGATCTCTTTACCCTAGAAACTGAAATATGACAAGAACCTCTCAGAATTTTAAAATCTCAGTGAATGAAAAAAGGGTTATGGGAAAGCTTATATTAGGCTGCAACCCACTGAGGACAGAAACTGGTGTCCTGGTTGAAAGAACCACCTGGAAAACCCCAGGAACTGCTAACAGCCTCAAGCAGGCAGAATTTGGAAATATCCTATTCTCGGATCTGCAGGAAACACTGGAAACTGGAGTGGAATAAAGAGGAGTCAGGACTCATAGATGTAGAGAACTAGTGATTGTGGGGGGCAGTATAGGGGTGGGGGAATTATTACAGGGAAGAACTGACCCCATGTTGGATCTGCTGTTTCTTTAACCTTTGCTTCTCATTATTATTTTTCACAAAAGGATTCTGTTTATACATAATGGCCTGACTTGGGGAAACCTGAACCTCTGTCTAAATATTAACCCAAAATGCCTTTGTTCAGGATCCTATCCACTTGTGGATGGCAGGAAGGAAGAAATTAACACATCCTCTCCCCAAGGCTTGCCATTCTAGGGAAACTTATGCAAGATAAATACCCTTAAAAAAAAAATTTCCTCACCTTCCCCCATCTCTGTTCTACTGAAGAAGCTGGCATCCAGAACCAGATAAGATGATTGTTTTGAGACATTAGTCTGCCGTCTTCTGGGTCAGTCATATTCCTTGCCTCAACACTTCATCTCTCGGATTTACTGGCCTGTTGTGTGGTGAGCAGAGCAAGCTTGAACTCAGTAAGAGAATGGGGGAGTACAAACTATTGGGTAAAGATAGCCTCAAGAGTGTATTTTATGACATGGGGAATAGAGATAATATTTTGCAGTAACAGTAAATGGAAACTAACCTTAAAAAATTGTATAAAAAATAAAAAAACATTTTAATAAAAAAGGAGTCAGTGCACCCTGCAGTGTAGTCTGTCACCTCTACATTGTCTTCTCTCCACACTGGAGGGAAAGGAAGCGGGAATGGCTGAAGTTAGTCCTACAAAATAACTGTCCAACATTCTCAAGACTCATGGTCATGAACACCAAGGAAAAATTGAGAAACCATCACAGACCAGAAGAGACTAAGGAGACAGGATGACTAATTGCAATATGGTACCTACATTGAGTCCTGAAACAGAAAACAGACAGTAGTGAGAAAGCCAGTGAGATCCAGATAAAATCTGTGAGCTTTCATTAATAGTAATGTACCAATATTGGTCTCTTAGCTTTGACAAATGTACCATGTTTATGTATTATGTTAACATTAAGGAGACTGGGTGAAGGGTATATGGAAATTATCTACACTATCTCTGTAACTTTTCTGTAAATCTAAATGTATCCCCAAATAAAAATATTTTAAAAGATGCCAAACTCTGACTCTGAGTGGTGGAGGAAGTGTGGCATGTGGAAGGACAATGCAGAGGAGTCCAGTCCAGAAGCCTGTTCTCAATATCCTTTTGGAAAGGAAAGGGAGTATGTATGGAGCTTATAAAGTGAAAAAGTTGGCTTAAAGCTCAACATTCAGAAAACTAAGATCATGGCATCCAGTCCCATCATTTCATGGCAAATAAGATAGGGAAACAGTGGAAACAGTGGCTGACTTTATTTTTCTGGGCTCCAAAATCACTGCAGATGGTGACTGCAGCCATGAAATTAAAAGATGCTTATTCCTTGGCAGTAAAGTTATGACCAACTTAGACAGCATATTAAAAGGCAGAGACATTACTTTGCCAACAAAGGTCCGTCTAGTCAAGCTATGGTTTTTCCAGTGGTCATGTATGGATGTGAGTGTTGGACTATAAAGAATGCTGAGCACAAAAGAATTGATGCTTTTGAACTGCGGTGTTGGAGAAGACTGTTGAGAGTCCCTTGGACTGCAAGGAGATCCAACCAGTCCATCCTAAAGATTAGTCCTGGGTGTTCATTGGAAGGACTGATGTTGAAGCTGAAACTCCAATACTTTGGCCACCTGATGTGAAGAGCCGACTCATTGGAAAAGACCCTGATGCTGGCAAAGATTGAAGGCAGGAGGAGAAGGGGACGACAGAGGATGAGATGGTTGGATGGCATCACTGGCTCAATGGACATGGGTTTGGGTGGACTCCGGGAGTTGGTGATGGACAGGGAGGCCTGGCGTGCAGCGGTTCATGGGGTTGCAAAGAGTCAGACACGACTGAGTGACCGAATTCAACTGAACTATATGATGTTCCTTTCTGAGTGCCCTCCCATTCTAATATAATTCTAAAAACCATCCAATGAAATAGCAAATGTTCCCAGTTTACAAGTGAAGCATGAAAGTTTCAAGGAGTTAAAGTCATTTGCTCATTATCACAGCTGATGTGTGACAGATCCAGAAATAAATCACCGCTTTTTTGCCACATCATGCTTGTTCCCTGAGTGTATTAACAGGTGAGAGCTGTTGCTTCATCATTACCACTTTATTTTCAACCACCTTCATTCCCTAGGTACAGGCATAAATTTATATAGAAAACTTTTCTCCTCTCCAACAGAATCTCCATGTTTAAAGCACTCATACGTGTCTTTGGTTACATGCCTGATTTCTCATTCTCTCTAGAAATGGAAATTCCTGGCAGCCTCTGTTGCCCCAGAGGAACAGACTATAGCTAAAACTCTGTTACCAACCAGGGTTCTTGGCCTTCCCCAATCAACAGAAATGGACTAATTGACTAGAGGGGAGACAAGAACTTCAGGCAAGGCTTTACTGTGGCCCTGCCATAGAAAGGGTTAAGTGACAACCAGCAACATGTTCCCTTCCTTGCTTGCTCCCTGAGGGGCACAAGCTTGAGGGTAGAGGTGTGTCTATTGGTCGAGCCAGAGGGGTGGCTTAGGTGCTTTGCTCACCTCTGAGGTGATGTGTGCAAGGGGGGCTTGTGCAATACCCTGCTTTTGTTCCCAATACCGTGTTTTTCCTCCAGGCTCTTCCAAAGTGGCAGTTTTTTTTTTATCACAGCTGATGTGTGACAGATCCAGAAATAAATCACCGCTTTTTTGCCACATCATGCTTGTTCCCTGAGTGTATTAACAGGTGAGAGCTGTTGCTTCATCATTACCACTTTATTTTCAACCACCTTCATTCCCTAGGTACAGGCATAAATTTATATAGAAAACTTTTCTCCTCTCCAACAGAATCTCCATGTTTAAAGCACTCATACGTGTCTTTGGTTACATGCCTGATTTCTCATTCTCTCTAGAAATGGAAATTCCTGGCAGCCTCTGTTGCCCCAGAGGAACAGACTATGGCTAAAACTCTGTTACCAACCAGGGTTCTTGGCCTTCCCCAATCAACAGAAATGGACTAATTGACTAGAGGGGAGACAAGAACTTCAGGCAAGGCTTTACTGTGGCCCTGCCATAGAAAGGGTTAAGTGACAACCAGCAACATGTTCCCTTCCTTGCTTGCTCCCTGAGGGGCACAAGCTTGAGGGTAGAGGTGTGTCTATTGGTCGAGCCAGAGGGGTGGCTTAGGTGCTTTGCTCACCTCTGAGGTGATGTGTGCAAGGGGGGCTTGTGCAATACCCTGCTTTTGTTCCCAATACCGTGTTTTTCCTCCAGGCTCTTCCAAAGTGGCAGTTTTTTTTGTGTTTTAGTCTCTTTTGTGTCTTTTAGGGGCCAGAATTTGCACCAACTGCGAATGGATGCAGTTATTTTTAGTCCCATACTGTTTCTTTGTATTTTGTTGCTCCAGGAGAGGTGTGTCCAAGTGCAAGCTTTGCGACACTGCAGCAAAGGGTCCCAGGTCCCAGCCTTCTCATAACCATCCTCTTAGTCCCCACCTACCTCAATTTATAGCCAGGCTGTTTGGGGGGTTGGCTCTTTGGGAAGGAGCAGGCGCACTTTATCCTCCTTCTGGCGCCTCCTATGGAAAGTCATCAGGAGGAACTGCTTTTTTTTTCTTTAAATGTTTATTTGGCTGCACCCTGTCTTAGTTGTGGTGCATGGGATCTTTGTTGCCTCATGCAGGATCTTCCCTGTGGCACCCGGGCTTTCTAGTTGTGGCATGTGGAATCTAGTTTCCTGACCAGGGACTGAAGCCAGGTCTCCTGCACTGGGGAGCATGAAGTCTTAGCCACTGGACCACCAAGGAAGTCCCAGCAGGTACTGCTTGATACTTTCTTTCAAGTCCCCAGGCTGCCTGGCCCAGCACTCAGGGGGTTCAGAAAGTTCAACTTCAAAAATCTCTTGGATTTGCATGCAGATCCCAGCAGACCTGTTATTTCCCTAACTTCATCAGGAGCATTATAAAGTACTGGTCTTCATTGGTAGCAGAAAATGCTTTTCACAAACACTGGTTCAGATGAGAGGAGACACAAGCTCTGGAGCCATGGTGAGTTGTGGGACTGGGGGGTCAGAGCGGGGGCCAGGAAACTGAGCCTGGAGGTCTTGCACTACTGCCTACACCAGCAGCGTTTCAGCCCTACACGTGCTGCCTCAGGGCAGTAGGTCCCGGCTTAGGGCAGGCAACTATCCTTCAGGTCTTTCCATAACCTGAGAGGTGAGAGTTACCTCAAGGCCTTTGCTGATCCTCCTTATTATAACATACTGGGCTTGGGTGGGCATCAGGAATGAGTTCTTAACCACATTAGTGTCCTTTCTGAGCTTGATGGTTCCTTGTTGAGAAACATGGTGACCTCATGATAAAAGGAAACACTGCTCCTTCTCAGTCCTCAGCCAACTGGCCAAACCAACAGAACAAGCCCCAGATACCCCCCACAGGGCCTGCTCTTTGCACAGGCTGAAACCGACAGCTTCCCTGCATCCTACTGTGGGGCTTTTGATTATGGGAGAAAGATAGTCAGAGGATGGATTCTGCCTTAATCTGGGGTCAAAGTGAATGAACAAACCTCCCCTTAGACTCTATATTCTGACTAGTTTGAGCAGGCAGGCATAGAGGGGTTACTAATCCTTCGCTAACCCAAGTCAGGAAGGCTGACAGCTATGTAACAGCTGATCAGAGTTAACATTTGTTCACTAAGGGATTATGATTTCTTGATAACCTCACCATAACTCAAGAGAGAAATTTCCCTTTTACAGGTGAAAGCATTAGGAGATAATGTTAAGAAATCTGCCCATGATCATGTAGTTAATCAGTAGTGGAGCCAGGATTTAAACTTAGGCACTCTGGGTCTGGAATATATACTTCTACTCTGTGCTGTCTAGCCTGGATAATATATGTGTAAGATGCCAACTCTGAACATTCCAACCTCTGAAATGCTAATGTGAGGAGACTCATGATTTTAATAGAGCAACTATTATTCATGGTATTTAAGGCCTTCAAGGAAGTTAAAGAGATATCACATTTGCAGACATATGAGACCTGCTGAAACCGTTTGAGACCATAGAAGGCTGGGTTACAATATATTCACAGGTATCAGTGATTTACACAAACAAGCCTCTAAACCAGATTGAGTCTACCTACCTACCTATCATTTTAACTTAAATATTCAACACTAGAGACATTCTGGATCACTCCAGACCACGGGATCTCTTCCTAAATAACCAGGCTTCAACAGTTAAATCTACTCAAAGGTTTTGGTTGCCAGGTTTTGAAATGAGACAACACATATACAGTAGTCAGATTTGAAGGGGATCTACTGTTTAAAAACATTTAAAGAGATAAAAAAATTTTAGATGACTGATAGGATCAGATTTATTTAATAATGATTTTTTTNTTCTTTACCAGCTGAGTGGGTGGTCACTTTCATCAAGAGGCTCTTTAATTCTTTGCTTTTTGCCATTACGGTGGTGTCATCTGCATATCTGAGAGTATTGATATTTCTTCTGGAAATCTTGATTCCAGCTTGTGCTTCATCCAGCTAGGCATTTTGCATGATTGTGCTGCATATAAGTTAAATAAGCAGGGTGACAATATATAGACTTGACATACTCCTTTCCCACTTTTGAGCCAGTCTGTTGTTCCATGTCCTGTTCTAACTGTTGCTTCTTGACCTGCATACAGGTTTCTCAACCACAGTTTGTTGTGATTCATTCAATTTAGTCATTCAGTTGTGTCCGACTCTTTGTGACCCCATGGATTACAGCACGCCAGGCCTCTCTGTCCATCACCAACTCCCAGAGTTTACTCAGACTCATGTCTGTTGAATCAGTGATCCAACCCAACCATCTCATCCTCTGTTGTCCCTTTCTCCTCCTGCCTTCAATCTTTCCCAGCACTGGAGTCTTTTCAAATGAATCAGTTCTTTGCATCAGGTGGTGAAAGTATTGGCGTTTCAGCTTCAGCATCAGTCCTTCCAATGAATATTCAAGGTTGATTTCCTTTACGATGGACTGGTTGGATCCCCTTGCAGTCCAAGAGACTTTCAAGAGTCTTCTCCAACACCACAGTTCAAAAGCGTCAATTCTTTGGTGCTCAGCTTTCTTTGTAATCCAACTCTCATATCCATACATGGCTACTGGAAAAACCATAGCTTTGACCAGATGGACCTTTGTTAGCAAAGTAATGTCTCTGCTTTTTAATATTGACAATATATAGACTTGACATACTCCTTTCCCACTTTTGAGCCAGTCTGTTGTTCCATGTCCTGTTCTAACTGTTGCTTCTTGACCTGCATACAGGTTTCTCAACCACAGTTTGTTGTGATTCATTCAATTTAGTCATTCAGTTGTGTCCGACTCTTTGTGACCCCATGGATTACAGCACGCCAGGCCTCTCTGTCCATCACCAACTCCCAGAGTTTACTCAGACTCATGTCTGTTGAATCAGTGATCCAACCCAACCATCTCATCCTCTGTTGTCCCTTTCTCCTCCTGCCTTCAATCTTTCCCAGCACTGGAGTCTTTTCAAATGAATCAGTTCTTTGCATCAGGTGGTGAAAGTATTGGCGTTTCAGCTTCAGCATCAGTCCTTCCAATGAATATTCAAGGTTGATTTCCTTTACGATGGACTGGTTGGATCCCCTTGCAGTCCAAGAGACTTTCAAGAGTCTTCTCCAACACCACAGTTCAAAAGCGTCAATTCTTTGGTGCTCAGCTTTCTTTGTAATCCAACTCTCATATCCATACATGGCTACTGGAAAAACCATAGCTTTGACCAGATGGACCTTTGTTAGCAAAGTAATGTCTCTGCTTTTTAATATGCTGTCTAAGTTGGTCATAGCTTTTCTTCCAAGGAGCAAGTGTCTTTTAATTTCATGGCTGCAGTCACCATCTGCAGTGACTTTGGAGCTCCCCAAAATAAAGTCTCTCACTGTTTCCATTGTTTCCCCATCTATCTGCCATGAAGTGATGATCTTAGTTTTCTGAATGTTGAGTTTTAAGCCAACTTTTTCACTCTCGTCTTTTACTTTCATCAAGAAGCTCTTTAGTTCTTCTTGATTTCTGCCATAAAGGGTGATGTGAGCCATTAGTCAAAGGCTTTAGCATAGTCAATGAAGCAGAAGTAGATGTTTTTTTTGGAATTCTCTTGCTTTTTCTATGATCCAACTGATGTTGACAATTTGATCTCTGGTTCTTCTGCCTATTCTAAATCCAGCTTGTACATCTGAAGTTCTCAGTTCACATACTGTTGAAGCCTAGCTTGAAGGATTTTGAGCATTACTTTGCTAGTATGTGAAATGAGTGTAATTGTGTGGTAGTTTGAACATTCTTTGGCATTGCCCTTCTTTGAGATTGGTTGTACACACATACATTTAATTTCATATTCTTTTCCAGTGGAATTTATTACCCAGAGGGATGGTATGGGGAGGGAGGTGGGAGGAGGGTTCAGGAATGGGAGCATGTGTACACCCGTGGCAGATTCATGTTGATGTATGGCAAAACCAATATAATATTGTAAATTAATTAGCCTCCAATTAAAATAAATAAATTTAAATTAAAAAATTAATAAAAAAGATATTGAATATAGTTCTGTATGCTGTATAGTAGGACCTTGTTGTTTATCTAGTTTGAAACTCATACTTTATCCTCCGAATTTATCCCTCCACTCCATCCCCTTTTGGCAACCATGTTTATTTACTATGTCTTTGAATCTCTTTCTATTTTATAAACAAATTCACTTGTATCGCATTTTTACATTCAACATATATGTTCTATCATATGTTATTTTTCTTCATCTGAATTACTTCATTAGTATGATAATCTCTAGGTCCCTTCATGTTGCTGCAAATGGCATTATTTCATTACTTTTAATGGCTGAAAAGTATTCCTCTGTGTGTGTGTGTGTGTGTATACCACATTTTTATCCATTCATATGTTGATGAACATTTAGGTTGCTTCCATATCTTGGCTATTTTAAATAGTGCTGCAATAAACATTATGGTGCATGTATCTTTATGAATTAGACTTTTTTTTCTGGATATACGCCCATGGATGGAATTTTTGGATCATATGGCAATTGTATCTGTAGTTTTTTAAGAAATATTCATAATTTCTCTATTGTCGCCTCATCAATTTACATGCCACCAGCAATGTAGGAGGGTTCCCTTTTCTCCACACCTTCTCCAGCATTTATTGTTTGTAGATTTTTTGATGGTAGTCACTCTAACCTGTATGAGGTTACACTTCATTGCATGATCTTGCTGGTGAGAATACTCTAGATTGCAGGTTATTTCCTTTCAGGACTTGAATATACTTTGTCACTCACTCTGGTCTACAGTGTTTCTGCAAATAAATTAGTTGAACTAAGTCTTTTTCTCTTGCTGCCTTTAGAATCTTCTCTTTATCTTTCACTTTTGCCATTTTAATTACAATATGTCTTGGTGTAGTTTTGTTTGGGTTCATCTTATTTGGGACCCTCTGTCCTTCCTGTACTTATATATCTGCTTCCTTCCTTAGTTTGGGGAATTTTTCAGCTATAATTTTTTCAGATATATTTTCAATCCTCCTTTTCTCTTTCTTCTCTTGGGATTCCTATTATGAGTATATTGTCTCATTTTATATTGTGCCATCAGTTCAGTTCAGTTCAGTCCCTCAGTCGTGTCCGACTCTTTGCGACCCCATGAATCGCAGCACGCCAGGCCTCCCTGTCCATCACCATCTCCTGGAGTTCACTCAGACTCACGTCCATCGAGTCCATGATGCCATCCAGCCATCTCATCCTCGGTCATCCCCTTCTCCTCCTGCCCCCAATCCCTCCCAGCATCAGAGTCTTTTCCAATGAGTCAACTCTTCGCATGAGGTGGCCAAAGTACTGGAGTTTCAGCTTTAGCATCATTCCTTCCAAAGAAATCCCAGGGTTGATCTCCTTCAGAATGGACTGGTTGGATCTCCTTGCAGTCCAAGGGACTCTCAAGAGTCTTCTCCAACACC
>SJYX01010774.1:0-66435 GCA_006410675.1 Oreotragus oreotragus
TGAAGAAAGCTGAGTGCCAAAGAATTGATGCTTTTCAACTGTAGTGTTGGAGAAGACTCTTGAGAGTCCCTTGGATGGCAAGGAGATCCAACCAGTCCATTCTAAAGATCAGCCCCGGGTGTCCATTGGAAGGACTGACGTTAGGCTGAAACTCCAATACTTTGGCCACCTGATGCAAAGAGCTGACTCATCTGAAAAGACCTTGATGCTGGGAAAGACTGAGGGCAGGAGGAGAAGGGAACGACAGAGGATGAGATGGTTGGATGGCATCACTGACTCAATGGACATGGGTTTGGGTAGACTCCGGCAGTTGGTGATGGACAGGGAGGCCTGACGTGCTGCAGTCCATGGGGTCACAAAGGGTTGGACATGACTGAGTGACTGAACTGAACTGAACTCAACTCTTCTGAAGGATATCCAGAGCAGCCGTGGAGGGTGCGGAGGCAGGGGGAAAGCACAGAGATGGGGGAGAATCCATAGGATTTCTCTCAGGACACCGAGCAGGGTTAGGACACCACATAAGCATCAGGACAGTGACAGAGGGGAAGTGCTTCTGTCTGCAGTCTGAGACAGTTACATGCGTCTGCTGAGCTTCAGAAGGCCTGAGCTTGGGCAAGATTGCAAGTTCAAAAGTGTCTTACTGGAGGAACGTGAAATCAAGATTACAGTCCTAGCTTTGCCTTAATTGCTATGTAAGTGAGGTCTAATCATTCAGCCTTCTGTGGGAGTTGGTTTCCTTATCTGTGAAGTAGGGATAATTAGTCTTGCCCTATCTCCCTCAAAGAGATTATGACAAGTACCAAATGAGAACATTAATGAATGCGGAAGAACTTTGAAAGCTTTATAAAGCAAAAGAAAAAGACAGTATTATCAACTGACTCACTAGCAACAGAATATTCTCTCTACCAAACACAAACTTCTCATCCAGGCTTCCACATCCTTCTTTCAACTGGACTTGACTTTAAGAGCAGCTGTTATCAATTCCTTGCCTAGGATTGATAAGCGAAGCTATTCCCATGACATTTCTTTCCACACTATATTTTGCTCATACCCATGTACACATTTTATGTATTTTGTTTCTAGTTTTCCTCCTCTTTTTCAGTTCTTCTCACAGCCCCACCCTATGTCTGAAAGCTGGCTCTGTACGCCTCCTCACTTAGCCCCCTTCTTATTGAGAGCAGTCCTTGGGAAGTAACATCTCCTCCTGCACATCAGCTAGCATCTATAGGCCGATAAGCTCTTCTCATTTCACATTTAGTGACACCACCACCCCACCACTGGAAGTTAGACAGGATGAAATCTTTCCCTTTCCTTAATCCTTTCTCTCATCTACAACATTTCCTTAGACATTAGGTCCTATCACCTCTATCTCCTGAATCTCTGTATTGTTGCCACTGTTTTTCTCTGGGCCCAAATCTCTGATACTCTGGATTATTGTCACAGTTTACTGATCAGATCCCCTATTTCCAGTCTGTTTTCCTGCCAGTATATCTTCCACTCTACTGCCAAACTGATGTTTTTAGTACACAAATCTGATCACGCCCTTCCTCTGCTTTGGATACTTCAATAACTCTTCGAATTAAGAGTTTAATTTTTAGAATTAAGTTCAAACATAGCACAGCAGTGCACAAACCTCACCACAGTCTGTCCCCACCTATCCCTTTCCCTACTGGGATGGGCCCTTTTTCGATCTTGAACTCATGTACGAATTTGAGGAAGCAGAAATTTGTAGGTAAAGATTTGCAACCAAATGGTTATTTGCTCCGGAAGCTCAGCCCTGCCACCTTTTGGACCACATTTGCAGTCCCTCCTCAAGCCTTCCTCCCTGCCGTTCCTCACACAGACATTGAGCTCTGGCCATGCAGATACTTGGGAGTTCTTCAGCGATGGGTGGCTCCTTTGGTGCCTTCAAACTTTGTGTCTCCTCTGCTGGGAATTCCTTCTTGCTGTCTTTGTCCAGCTAAAGACAACTCGTCCTCCAAAACTTAGTTCAAATATTACTACTCTGATGCGGTCTTCTTCGATTCTTCATCTACTGATTCCCATCTTGTGGTTCAAGAACAGCTCGGGTAGTCTTCTATCCCACCTTCCCTCAATAGAGTTTTTAATCCTTTGTGTGCTTACTTGTTGGAAAATTTGAAAGCAGAGATTTTGTCTTAATCGACTGTATATTTGCAGCTTAAAGCACGTTACTGTGGCATATAAGAAGCACTAGATAAAATGCTTGCTGAATTAAATTGAAGTGTTCTTATCTAGAATACTCTTCTCCCTCCCTCTAACATATCTTATTATTCTCTTAAGGTTGCTCTCAAAGACGACAATCTCTTTATATAATCTTGCTTTATTATCTCCATCATTATGAATGGTCTTCTGCTTGATTTTCTTTATTGCTAGTGTGTGTTTTTAGCATTGTATGTTAATTTAGAGGTGGCTTTGAAATATATCATGCCTCAATCATTATTATGCTTTAAATATAAAATGCAATGCAGGGTAGAGTATGCTGGGAAGAGTCAGAAGAGCTTCTTTTAGCTTTACTCTGCTATGAACTAAATGTGTGGCCTTGGGCAAAATATTGATTTCTTTTTCCCTCTTGGTTTAAATTTTCTTATTTTGAAAATGAGGGATCTATATAATCTTTAAGGTACCTGCATGTTAAAAGACTACATGCCATTGATGTCTTTAAGTCTTTTCCATATTACATCTCATATATTTCACTTTTAAAATCACACTGAATATTTTGCATGCAGGAGATATTTTGTGCTACAATCCCTTCTGTCTGTGGGTCACTGACTATACATCTTAATATCTACGTAAAAGGAGTGCTTAGTAAACTTAGTAAACTCTAAGCATCACCTCCAGAGATTGTGTGAAAGAATGACATAAAAAAAAAGGGTTAACATAATCACTTTTTTTTTTTTTTTAACAACTTCAAATCTCTAGATTACACCATGAGTTATGTGTGGTTAATGAATCTCATGGATTCATCCTTATAACCAGTCTATCCTTTAGAAAGAAGGCCAGATTGAATCTTCAAACCTTCTTTTTGAAGTAGGAATTTCCTTCCATCTTGGGAAAAGATATTCTGATTCAAAGTGGGAAAAAGAGCTCTAAGAGACCCTGAAAGAGCTTCAAAGGAATTTTTGGAGTCCAAACTATGGCAAGATAATTAAGAAAAACTAGAAAAAAAAAAAAGCACAATTGATTTTTTCTTCTTAATCTAAGGGAAGATGTGCTGCGATACAGAGTCTAACTTAGGATTTTTCCAGACTACGACTTTCTGACTGGTGGTCAGAAACATTTTTTCTGATTCCAGGGAAAGACCAAAGGTGAGTGGCCGCAGTCATAAGTGATGATATTTATTGCAATCATACTGGCTTTAGAAAAAGAAAACTCTGTGTTTATCCAGCACAGGGGCTCTTCATTGTTTTTCATCTTAGCTTTTGAAAATCAGGAGCCTTCTTCCCCAGCACTGGCCATATATATAGATGTTGCAATCTTGGGCTACAGAGATCAAAGGACTTCAGTGGAAGCAATGCTGCAGAGCTGAACGTTGGATCCTAAGCACCAAACACTCTCTTTTAAAGAGTAAATACAGCTTTTCCGTGCAACTCTGTTGTTGAAATTGCAACAATCACTAGGCATTTAATCCACCTCAATGATCTGTTTCTTTTTTGTTGTTCAGGGTAGGAAGGAAATGGCCTTGATGTTCTAATTAAAGGAATCACAATGACAGTAACTACACATTTATTGGGCTTCCCTGGTGGCTCAGGTGGTAAAGAATCTGCCTGCAATGCAGGAGACCTGGGTTCAATCCCAGGGTATGGATGATCCCCTGGAGAAGGAAATAGCAACCCACTCCAGTAATTCTTGCCTGGAGAATTCCATGGACAGAGGTGCCTGGCAGGCTGTAATCCATGGGGTGGCAAAGAACTGGACATGACTGAGTGACTAACACTTTCACTTTCACTTTGCACGTATCATTATTTGTTTAGTTTTATATCTCTACCAAGAGCATATTAAAGTATTTGACACCTAAAGCAAATCAATCTTAACCCTCCCCATCTCTCTACATGAATTATTTTCTGTAATGATTATTATTTTCTGTGGTACTCAATACACTACGCTATGAATACCTTGAAGTCAGATATTATGACTTATTTATCTTTGAATACTGGAGTGAGTTGCCATTTCCTCCTCCAAAGGATCTTCATGACCCCAGCATCGAACTTGCATCTCCTGCAGCTCCTGCATTGGCGTGTGGATTCTTTACCACTGAGCCACTTGGGAAGCCCCTTTAAATCTGCAAGGTCTAGTATTCTTCCTGACTTTTTAGTAGGTGCTCTAGAATTGCTTATGAATTGAGTGGATAGATGGATAATTCTCTGTAGCATAGCCAGGATTGAATACTAAGTGACTTTTAGCATACTAGAGATGATACCCTGCATTAGACAGAGGTCTGCATTTTCCTTGGTATGCCTAGGCAATACCTAGAGAATTCTTTAAAGGAGTTATATAGTTCTACCAGAGAAAGCCTATGGACTTGACAATAGGTTCATATATTCCCATGTCAAGTATGATCTCTTCAACTCTTTCAAAGCCATAGCTCCTGGCATTTCAAGTTCTTGAGCTATAGGCCCAAAGTGGGTCAGACGCCTGGACTGCCATAGTTAATTTGCTCTTACTATTGAAAGTCTGTGCTGGATGTCAAAAATTACACAGTTATGTCTCTTACCCTCTAATTGTTACTTAGTTTTCATTTTTCACACTCATTTTGCAAGCACCGAAGTGCAAATTAAATAGTAGTTAGGGGGTAACAAGATACAACTACCCAATTCTTCAGTCTTCTGTACAATATCAGTTGCTCCACTGAAATTCTCAGTAAAGATGCTAAAGCCAGCACCACCATTCAGAGAATTTGGTTCTCTGTCACTCTCCAGGTGACCCATTTAAAAATAACCTTTCTGCCAGAATTTGTTTATCCATGGCTACAAAAGCAAGTAAGCAAGCAAGAATACCAGCCATCTTTAACAAGTAACTCCTTAGCCAATTTACCCCTGAAAAACAGGAGAGTTATGCCAGTGACTAAGATCTGAATTTGCTTCCCAAGTGATCGAGATAGTGTTCCACTCCACAAATGTAAGAGTGGATTCATTTATCCAATTAATATTCACTTCAGTTCAGGGACTCAATCTTGTCTGACTCTTTGTGACACCAAGCACGCCCGGCTTCCCTGTCCATCACCAACTTCCAGAGTTTGCTCAAACTCATGTCCATAGTGTTGGTGATGCCATCTAACCATCTCATCCTCTGACCTCATTCTCCCCTTGACCTCAATCCTCCCAGCCTCAGGGTCTTTTCCAATGAGTCAGTTCTTCACTTCAGGTGGCTAAAGTATTGGAGTTTCAGCTTCAGTGTCAGTCCTTCCAAAGAATATTCAGGACTGATTTCCTTTAGGATGGACTGGTTGGATCTCCTTGCAGTCCAAGGGACTCTCAAGAGTCTTCTCCAACACCACAGTTCAAAATCATCAGTTCTTCAGCACTCAGCCTTCTTTATGGCCCAGCTCTCACATCCATACATGACTACTGGAAATATCATAGCTTTGACTAGAAGGACTTTTGTCGGCAAAGCAATGTCTCTGCTTTTTAATATGCTGTCTAGGTTGGTTATAGCTTTTCTTCCAAGGTGCAAGTGTCTTTTAATTTCATGCCTGCAGTAATAATCTGTAGTGATTTTGGAGCCCNCTTCTTTATGGCCCAGCTCTCACATCCATACATGACTACTGGAAATATCATAGCTTTGACTAGAAGGACTTTTGTCGGCAAAGCAATGTCTCTGCTTTTTAATATGCTGTCTAGGTTGGTTATAGCTTTTCTTCCAAGGTGCAAGTGTCTTTTAATTTCATGCCTGCAGTAATAATCTGTAGTGATTTTGGAGCCCAGAAAAATAAAGTTTGTCACTGTTTCCATTGTTTTTCCATCTATTTGCCATGAAGTGATGGGACTGGATGCCAAGATTTTAGTTTTCTGAATGCTGAGTTATTATTATTATTATACTTTACAATATTGTATTGGTTTTGCCATATATCAACATGAATCCGCCATGGGTGTACACTTGTTCCCAATCCTGAAGCCCCCTCCCACATCCCTCCCCATACCATCCTTCTGGGTCATCCCAGTGCACTAGCCCCAAGCATCCTGTATCCTGCATCAAACCTGGACTGGTGATTCATTTCTTATATGATATTACTTTTAAGTCAGCTTTTTCTGTCTCCTCTGTCACTTTCATCAAGAGGCTCTTTAGTTCTTCTTCGCTTTCTGCCATAAGGATGGTGTCATCTGCATATCTGAGGTTACTGATATTTCTCCTGGCAATCTTGATTCCAGCTTGTACTTCCTCCAGCCCAGAATTTCACATGATGTCCTCTGCACATAAGTTAAATAAGCAGGGTGACAACATTCAGTCTTGACATACTCCTTTCCCAATTTGGAACCAGACCATTGTTCCATGTCTGGTTCTAACTGTTGCTTCTTGACCTGCATACAGATTTCTCAGGAGGCAGGTAGCAATTAATATTAATAACATCTTAAGGAATATCAGGTCTTAGGAGGCAAGCAATATGTATCTTACAATATGCTTTGGAAATTCTTCAAAGTGTTCCAGTCTTCAAAGTGGAACAGGGTGTTGGAGGAGAGTGTGAGCTCTAGGATCTCCTATGATCTGGGATGGAAGGCAGTGTTATTATCCTCCAATTGCATAAAATAGTTTTAAAAAAATCCCTCTTGATTCGTGCCCTGGCAATTCAGAATCTTGCCCAGATGATATTGATAATGAACAGAAGAAATTCCAATGGCCTAGAATAATCCCCCTTTTTTTTTTGCTTTTGACATTTTTTGGGTTCTGTTATTTGTATATGCTTGGCACTCTGCTAAGGCAGCTTTGCATGAATTAGGTAATTGACTTTAATTCTCTGTTACCCTGTGAAGTAGTGAAGTAGCTTTGATTTCTCTTCTTTTACACATGAGGCAACTGAGATGTTCAGGTAATTAGCCAGTATCTGAAACCAAATTTTCTTGTTAGTTCATGTGCAATATTCTTTTTTATAAAATGACAGGAAGGACACTGGGAAAAGTGGTCAGTGGCCTCTGAGTGACTTTTCCCTTTCTATGGCTTTTGGTTTGCCTGTTTTCCTTCAAACATGAGTTTTACCTTCATTGGCCATTTTCCAGTTTGTTAAATTTATCATGCCTTCTCTCACACCTCCTGGCTTTGCATAGGTTGTTATCAGAGATCACTATTTCCTTTCTCAGTGCCTGATAACGTTCTCCCCACTGGAGCCACCAGAAAAGTTTTAACCACCTCTGGGAAGTCTGCAATTTCCCTTAGCACCTGGCACTTTTACAGCTATAGTGCTAATTACATGCATCCTAAAGCCTTGCTTACTGTACTATCCATAGCTGTAAACCTTGTGCAGGAGGGAGGAGTTACCTGTAGCACCCAGCATAGCACCTGGAGCCTAATAAGTGCTCAAAGCAGACAGCTGATTGGCTGTGGTTGCATTTGTGAATGCGTGCTCAGTCGCTAAGTCCCATCCAACTCTTTGTGACCCCATGGACTGTAGCCCACCAGGCTCCACTGTCTATGGGATTTCTCAGGCAAGAATACTGGGGTGAGTTGCCATTTCTTTCTCCAAGGGATCTTCTCAACCCAGAGATCAAACCTGCTTCTCCTGCATAGACAGGTGGATTCGTTACCACTGAGCCACCAGGGAAGCCCACCTGTGGTTGAGTCCAGTTGTAATTTCTCTGCTCTCTCTTTAAACCTCCAGTATAGAATGTGCAAAGAACACTAACAGTGGTGATCTCTGGAGTAGGGGAATGGAAACCAGGTGGAAGGGGAGTATCTTTTCCTTTGTATACCTTTGGTGTAAATAATTTACTATGTACAGGAATAAAATCGTAAATAAGGACAAAAAGTATATAAAAAAAAACAAACCCTCTGGCAAGGTGATTTGAAAAGGCTGCACTTTCCCACATGTTGTCTTTATCTAAACTCTTTCTATGTGTTGGCAAACCAAGAGCTCTCATCAGAAGCACTGATGGATCCATTGGTGAAACACTGGTGCAGGAACAGGAATCTCCTATTTAGCTCACTCAGTAGCACTGGCTGTGAACCACATCTGCTGCTACTGGATGCAGCATAGAGAACCAAATCTTGTCCAGAAAAAATTCTCACATTCAAGGCTTACAAAAGAGCAATGCCCAATATATTTGTTTGATCTATAAAAAATTTTAATTTTCTCCAATGTATATTATATACCATAAATCACTTGAGGCTTAAGAAAAACTGAGATAGTTTGGCTGAAATGTAATAGGACATTCTTTTTTTGATAAGAAAACAATATAAATGCACTCGATATGAATCAGCCCCAATAAATAATCCAGGAGATTTTTAAGGTGGAAAAATAAGTTTTTCAGGGCTATAAATCCATAAGGAAATAGACTGCTAGAGAATATATTGAACTAACTGGGAGGCAAACTCCATTAAAAGAAGATTAAATTAAAAGCTCAGAATGACTTCAAAGTGCCCTTGTTTTGAGGGAGAATATGGAGACCCACAAGCAGAAATGGAATGTAGAATAGTTGATCATAAATATGATCTGTTAATAAAGGAGCAAAAATTAAAGTTATTTTAATTCAACAAATGGTTATTAAGTGCCTCTTCAGAACATGGAAAGCTCTCTTAGGTACTGCAAAGCATATAGGATGCAAGACCAAGTCTTTCCATTAAGGGAATTTACAATTCAAAATGGTGGTGATAAGACAACTATTCAAGTAACTTCAGTGACCAAAAATTTAGAATTATCTCCTGAGGGGTATACACAATGCCCTAAAGAGTACAATTTCGGGACCTCGTGTAGGGTCAAATCGAGACTTCATGGCCACTGGGGTTTGGGGTCTGCAGTGGAGCAGGAAGCATTCTAGAAAGAAGGGATAAGTGGAGCAGAGAGTTGGTGTTAGGAGCAAATGTAAAGGTTAAAGAAACACACACATAAAAGTGATTATTTGTATTGTTGGGAGGGTCTCAGCTGGAGAAACTAAGCTGTGTTTTTCAACCAGAATTCAGTCATGTGTTTCTTGTGGTGCTTTGGTTCCTGAAATGTATTTCTGAGTGCCCCAAAGAGTTATCAGGAAGACAACATGTTCTAAAGGAAGAAGGGGTTGAGAAATGAAAGGCAGTGTATGCGGTGGATAAGAGTACACACTCTGAAGTCAAACCTGGGCTTGAATCTTGACTCCTTAGTGCTCATAAGCTATGCAGTTTCTCTCAGTGATGGAGATAATGATTGGTGTAAATGACGTAATGATTAATGTACTTCAAATGCTTCATAGAATGCCTGGCAGCTATCACAAGTTCAATAAATTATGACTATCATGAATGCTTTTAGTGTTACCATTATTTTTATGCTTGGTTTCAGGACAGTGGCAGGGTTGGGGTGCAGAGGTGCTGGTCAGCTATATTTTCTGGTAATGCAGTACTGTGGAGTCAGGCCTGAGATCCAGGGAGAGAGGTGGCAATAGTACAGTGGGTGAAAATGAGAAGAGTGAGTCTGAGAGGCGCACGAGGTAGCAGGGTGCTCCAGCCCACGGGGCAGCCTGATGGGGTGCTAGTGGGTGAAGGCTGCTGGAGCCCACTCAACCTGGCAACCAGCAGTCAAAGCCACCGAACGCACACACTATGTTTAGAACGAAGAACATGATACAGTTCGGTGGCCTTCTGTGATGGCCATAGATGGCGCCTGCAACAGCAGCGTTCCAGAGATCCAGAAAAGAGGAGGGAAAAGGGTGGAAGGGAGCCTGTTGCTTAGGGGAGAATTTGAGAGATGGCATGTCCTTCATGTCTCTGAGGACTTAGGGAACTTCAGGGAGAAATTTGAGGAAGTTAGGCTAGGAGGCAGCCAGTTATTATTTAGCAACTACTCTGGGCCTCTTTTGCCTCTGTATCTTGCACCCTGACCCTCAACCCCGGCTATTGCCCCAAGTTGATGCGATGTAGGGTAACACTGGTTACACCGAGGTGGGAGAAATAGAACCAGGTTTGGGAGGATAGCGGGGTGCAGGGGGAGGGTATGGGGGAGAGATTGGAGCAGACAGTTTCCTCTGATTCTTCAAGCTGGATTCCCCTCCCAAGAATGTGGGCAAGACAATTCACTGTCAGAGGAAAGAAAATGTTAGATCCACTAGGTCTATTTCTTTAACAAAAATGACAGAAAAAAAAAAAAAAAACCTTCAACTAACACTTAGATCCTATTTGACACCAACTTCTTGATTTTATTTCTCATATTAAAGGGCGAGAATCCTAATTAAGGCCTACCACAATAACTATTAATCACTTTTAATTGAGCTTAGATAAAACCATCTTGTGCTTCAATAGATGAGGCTTTGTTTTGTTACACTTTATGGCAATTAAAGGCTTTAGACAACTTGTCATTTTAGCTTCTTAATAGCATGTTGCTGCTTCAATATTTTTTTTTAATATTTAGCAACACATGCTTTTGGTGACCATACAGTATTACTCCAATGCACCTCTTGATTCCTCGACCCGCTAATCTCTTGGGATAGTTGTAAAAAGGGTTTTCCTTCCAACCAGCAGGTGACTTTGAAGACATATTGCCATATGGTGCTAAAAACATTGTAATACATCACCACTTGTTTGCCAGCTGTTGTTCTCCTCTGCTAGGCAGTGATTCAGATGCTCTGGGATGATTTTGAAAAATGAATCTTGCTAAATGAAAGAGTTTTCATCATCATGTCCCATTTCATTATTATTAGCTGGATATTTCAAACATACAAAGAAAAACAAACAACTTTAAAAGAATTCTTTATATATGAAAATAGTATTTTTCTGCTGTCTAGGCACCTGCCAGCCTCGTGCGTGACAGCATTCCCATTTCACAGAATGGGAGATGGAGCCATCGGAAACTGATTCCACGGGGCCACTTGGATGTAGATGGACACCGTGATGGGTTCTTTCAAGGCACTGGGATCTCAAGCTGTTTTCTACCTTGTCTGAGCAGAGACAAGCCCAGAATTTCTGTAGCTGCATAGCCAGCTGCTTTTGTGGTATGGTTCAAGAAGGGCAAGGGAAGTCCCCTACTGTCTCTCTATGCAGCAGTGCCTGCATTTCCACCATTACTGATCTAGGATTTGAAGTAAGGAACTTTTCCTCCAGAATTTCTCTTTGAAATCTTCATATGTTACACGGGCGGGACGCAGTTTATAGTGTGCAAGGATTAACATTGAGACCCAGCCTTTGGTTTCCTTTACCTTATATCCATCTTCACCTAGGTATCCCTAGTACCTGCTAAGCACTCAGTGACTGCTCACTGATGAGTAATTGAATGACTGAATGCACGAACAAAAGAATATGACTGGCCTCCACCGAAAGAGCACTGATTAAGACTGTGTCCCTTAGCATATGTACAGAGCAGAGAGGCTTGGTGTGGGAGGATGTTAAAAATGTCTAGTCAGTTCATTACCTGAAATGCCACGGAATTCCAGGGCATGTTTTAGTAGAAAGAGCTTCCTGCTGCCATCTCTGTGGAGTTACTGAGCAGCTTTATGAATGACGTATGTACCCCTCAATGCTGTGTGCGAACAGCTGCTTCTTCATTGGAAAGGCCTTTCAACCCTTAGCAGATGAGAAGGCTTTCTGCAGGATACTCTGTACTGATCATGGTATGCTGCTGCTGCTGCTAAGTCACTTCAGTCGTGTCCGACTCTGTGTGACTGCATAGATGGCAGCCCACCAGGCTCCCCCATCCTTGGGACTCTCTAGACAAGAACACTGGAGTGGGTTGCCATTTCCTTCTCCAATGTATGAAAGTGAAAAGTGAAAGGGAAGTCACTCAGTCGTGTCCGACGCTTCGCCACTCCATGGACTGCAGCCCACCAGGCTCCCGCACCCATGGGATTTTCCAGGCAAGAGCACTGGAGTGGGGTGCCATCATCTTCTCCGGATCATGGTATAGCACCATTTTTTTTTTTTAAAGCCAGCTCAAGGTCAAAGTGCAATCTGACCAGTTCTGCTATCATTGATGGAACTGCCATTTTGGCAGTCAACAAACTGCCATTCAACAAACCCATCACTGAATTGCTGTCCAATGCTTGCCCTCAAGTTTTGGCAGTTGGACGACAAGTCTTTTCCTGGCAAAATACCAGATTCTAATAAAAGTGTTTAACAAGGATAAATGCATTTGAAATCATTAGAGCAGGACTTGGATTCAGAGTCAGGTTTGGTATTCACAGCCACAAAGGGAAACATCAGATACTGATGAATTTATGATAGTCCAGAAGGAAAGCTTAATCCAATAGGATGAAAAAGTAAAGCTGAAAGAAAGACTTTTCTGGAGGTGATGGCTTCAGTGAATAGCAACAGGACAAAACTTAAAATTTCACTCTGCGAATTCAAACAACGGTGAGAAAATGCTAAAAATTCTATCACAAGAACTGGAAATTTTAAGATCTGAAATTGTTGGTGGGTTAAACAAGTAATTCAACTTATTTCACTTTGGAAGGAAATGGGAAAAACTTCATGTTAACAAGCATTTGATATATACTTGCTGGGGTAATAATTGCTTGACCATTACTTATGTGCTAAGCATAGTGCTAAATGATTTTTGTTGGTCATTTCTCTTTATTCTCATTCCACCCTTACGATATTGCTATAGGCATTGCTGTTTTTCCTGTTGTTTAGTTGCTAAGTTGTGTCCAACTCTTTTGCAGCTCCACGAGTGTAGCCCGCCAGGCTCCTCTGTCCATGAGATTTCCCAGGCAAGAATCCTAGAGAAGCTTGCCATTTCCTCCTCCAGAGGATCTTCCTGACCCAGGGATTGAACCTGTTTCACTTCTGTCTCCTGCACTGGCAGGCAAGTTCTTTACTACTAGCGCCACCTGGTGCTGTTTACACCTAGGTGTAAATAGCTCACAGGTGTAAAGAGCTGAGCCTTAAGAGTCAATTTAGTCAGTCTTTTAAAACTGGCTCTGTTCTCGCCCTCATCCCCTTGGCTAGGCACAGTGGGAAGGTGGGAGATATGGTGCTGTCCACAAAGTCCCCTGCACTGGGCCTGTGTCCCCTGCCCCAGCTGCTGGGCAGATGCTCGTGGGTTGCAGATGCCCCACCCTCTCCTGAGTCCCCTCCATGGGCTTGCTCGTTCTTCCCTACCATTGCGGCTTGCTGCACATTGATGTTTCAAGTGCCATTGTTTCTGTCCTAGAGAGTCTTACTCCATGCACAGGACCAAGAATGTACCTGACTGGACCACTTACCACTTTCCTATCCCCTGGTCCCTGTTAAAAACTCATCCTTAACAGCACTTTGTTAATAAAGCTTGTCTAGAAGGCAATGGCAACCCACTCCAGTACTCTTGCCTGGAAAATCCCATGGACGGAGAAGCCTGGTAGGCTGCAGTCCATGGGGTCGCTAAGAGTCAGACAGGATTGAGAGACTTCACCTTCACTTTTCACTTTCATGCATTGGAAAAGGAAAGGGCAACCCACTCCAGTGTTCTTGCCTGGAGAATCCCAGGGATGGGGGAACCTGGTGGGCTGCTGTCTATGGGGTCATACAGAGTTAGAAATAACTGAATTGACTTAGCAGCAGCAGCAGCTAAATCCTCATCTAGGCAACCTGATCAATGAAGAGTCATTGAAAAATACAAGAAAAAACTTTCAAAACAGTGCCATTTAAAGATGGAAACAGTGGTCTGGGTCAATGCTAAGCTCCCTTTCTTAGGAAGGATACAGCACTCTCTGGGTCCAAGATCTGGACAGGGCATTTTGTAGGCACTTCAGGTATGCACTAGGAGGAGGTACTACATCAAGATTCAGTCTTTCCATGAGCTGACATTTGATGGTGATGACTTTTTTATGTGTTTGTGCCTTATGTTTTTCATAGAAATTGTGTTGCCTCACAGTTAAGAAAATAAATATTGTACTCTCACTTCTTGGATCAAATCCTAACTCTGTTATTTGTGTGCAGTATAACCTTGGACAAAGTTCTTAACCACTCTGTGCCTTAGTTTCCTTATTTGAAAAATGAAGATGCAGTTGTACCTATCATGGGGATTAAATAAGCTGCTAACATGGGAAATGCTTAGAAAAATAAGTGGCATATAATAGGCGCTCAATAAATGTTCGCTGTTGCTTTATATCTCTCTGTATGTGTGAAAAAACTCAGCAACACTTCCTGTATTAGCTAGTGAATATGTTTGGTTTGTACTGTAAGTGGTTTTTCTTTTTCCTTCTTGCTTGTTGCTGTTCAATTGTTAAGTTGTGTCCTACTCATTGTGACCCCGTGGACCGCATGGTGCCAGACTTCCCTGTCCTTCACGATCTCCCTGAGTTTGCTCACTCTCATGCCCACTGAGTCAGTGATGCCTTTTTACCATATTGTAAATTCCTTGATTGGAAGGAACTAGGAATTTGTAAGAAAATTTAGATATCATTTACATAACATAAAATTTAATCTTTTGAATTGTACCCTTCTGTGACTTTTAAGATATTCACAAGGCCATGCAACCCTCTCTACTATATAATTCCTTAATATTTTTTTCCACCCTAAACAGAACTTATTCCTGTTAATAGTCACTTCACATTGCCTTGTCCTTCAATCCCCTGGCAACAGCTAATCCACCTTCTGTGTCTATGGATTTGACTGTTCCAGATATTTTGTATGAATGGGAACATACTAAGTGGTCTTTAGTGACAGACATTTATCATAATATTCTTAAGGTTCATTCATATTATAACATGTATCAGTACTTCATTCATTTTAATAGCCGAATAGCATTCCATGTTCTGCTTACTTATTCACTAGTTGGTGAACATTTTCTCCCACTTTTTGTCTATTATAAACAATGCTACTAAGAACCACCCGAGTGCATGTTTTTGTGTAAATATATGTTTCCAGTTCTATTGGTTATTTGCCCAGAAATGGAATTGCTGGGTCATACAATAACTTTATGAGCTTCCTTGCTAACTCAGCTGATAAGGAATCTGCCTGCAATGTGAGAGACCCTCTTTTGATTCCTGGGTCAGGAAGATCCTCTGGAGAAGGGACAGGCTACCCACTCCAGTATTCTTGGGCTTCTCTGCTGGCTCAGAAGGTAAAGAATCTGCCTGCAATGTGGAAGACCCAGATTTGATCCCTGGGTTGGAAAGATCTCCTGGAGAAGGGCATGGTAACTGACTCTAGTAATTTTGCCTAGAGAATTCCAGGGACAGAGGAGCCTGGCAGGCTAAATACAGTCCATAGGGTCACAAAGAGTCAGACATAACTGAGCGACTAAGCACAGTACACAGCATGATAACTTTATATTTAACTTTTTGAGGAACTGTTTAATGGTTTTCCAAAATGGCTGTATCATTTTATATTCCCACTGTCAAATATAATGATTCCAATTTCTCCACATCCTTGTCAACAATCTTTATTGTCCATCTTTGTTTGTGTGTTTAATTTTTAATTTGATGATAATTGTCTTACAGTATTGTGTTAGTTTCTGCCATACATCAACATAGCTAACCTAGTGGTTATGAAGCAGTGTCTCATTGAGATTTTGATTTGCATTCCGTAATAACTAATAATGTTGAGAATCTTTCCTTATGCCATTGACTATTTGTATATATTCTATGTAGAAATGTCCATTCAAATCTTTTGCTCCTTTTTAATTAGGTTATTTTCTATTTTATTGTAGAGTTATAACAGTTCACTGTGTATTTCAATATTATGCTTAATCAGATATATGATTTGCAAATATTTTATTACATTCTTTGCATTGCCTTATCACTTTAGATAGAGGTCTTTGAAAAACAAAAGTTTTAAACTTAGAGGAAGTTCACTTTATCTATCTACCTTGTACTTTTATGTCATGTCTTGTAGTTTAGGTGTCATATCTAAGAAACCATTGCCAATCTGAGGTCATGAAGATTTATTATACTTATGTGTTCTCAAACTTTGCCTCTTTTGACTTAGGATCCTTAATGAAAAGCATGCTATCTAGAACCTAACAGAGTCTCAAAATTTTGGTTGCACCAGCCTTGGGCAGATTGGAATGGCTGGCCAGACTGTGTGGGCATGGACTGCGGTGTTTTACTATCTCTGCATTTTTCACCTGGCATCCGGCATTGCACTTGCAGTGTAGGTAGGGCTTCAAATTTCTTTGACACTTGGTCAATGAAATCAATAAGGCTTATGATAGTCTCCCTACAAACTTGTGACTGAGGCAAGGGAGGTATCATTAGATCCATCTGATAGATGAGAAAGCAGAACTAGAGACTACATGAATTACTCAAGGCCACATAACTAGTGTAGGGTGCTGCCTCCTCCTGAGGGCTCACGCATTCAGCTCAGATGCGCACCCCTTTCTCTAGGTTTACCGGTCACCATGGTTTCTTGGCCTTTTTTTTTTTCCTTTCTTCAGTCACACTTTCCCTCTGTGAATAATTAGCCCTGTGTGAATTGAGTACACAGAAATTTGATAAATATTCAGACAAATAGTCCCCAAAGTATTTTAGTCCTTATTCTCTTGCTCTTTTCTCTTTGCCTTTGGCAATATTTGCTCCATTTCTTTCTTCTTTGTGGACAAACTTGACTTAAGATCTGCAGAGCTCTTTCTCTGAGCACTGGCCATATTCTGTTGCCTGTGCTACAAAAGTCACCATTCAATTACTATGTGGGATGGGCTTCTCTAGATTGCTCTTCATTATTTTGATTGTGAGATTCTTTCCTACTCAATTTAATTGTTAGGTCCTTGCAATGATGATACCTTATGTGTTCCCCCCCAACCCTGCACTGACATCTCTCCACATTAGCCTAAAGTTTTCATTATTCTCTGACATCTGTTAAGCTTTGTTTTATATTTCCATCCTGTTTGTCTGAACATTTACTGAACATTCAGTTTGCCCAGCATCTTCTCCAGGAAGCCTCTACAGCCCTGCCTTCTTCTGAACACATGTGATACCTGGTCTGAAGAGCTCATGCATCACTTGCTCCACACTACTTTCTGTCATGGATATTTACAATCATGCCTTATTTTTTTTTATTACTCCTACTCATTCTAAGGTTCTTGAGAGGAGCCATTATTTATTATCCAATTTTGTGTTTTTCTGTTCCAAACAAAATCAGTGCTTTGATATTTGCCCAGCATCTTCTCCAGGAAGCCTCTACAGCCCTGCCTTCTTCTGAACACATGTGATACCTGGTCTGAAGAGCTCATGCATCACTTGCTCCACACTACTTTCTGTCATGGATATTTACAATCATGCCTTATTTTTTTTTATTACTCCTACTCATTCTAAGGTTCTTGAGAGGAGCCATTATTTATTATCCAATTTTATGTTTTTCTGTTCCAAACAAAATCAGTGCTTTGATCATACAAGCCCTCAAACCAAATATATGCTTCTTGAGACTCCTTAAAGTTGGAAAAACTGGATAGGATTTGGACTCATGAGACCCAAGTGAATTTCCATCTTTGCTATTGTGTGGCCTTTGCAAATTACTTCTTTTAGTGGACTTCAGATTCCTCATCCTCATCCACTATTATTATTATTATTAATATTAATAACTTATTATCATTTATCTCAAACGAGAGTTGGAAGGATCAACTATAGTTAAACTTCTATGTAGAAAATGGAGATTTCTTGTTCTCTGAAGTGTTAAGCTCTAGCCAATCAGATTCTATTCAGCTCAGATGCGCACCCCTTTCTCTAGGTTTACCGGTCACCATGGTTTCTTGGCCTTTTTTTTTTTTTCCTTTCTTCAGTCACACTTTCCCTCTGTGACTTCTAGGTGAATAATTAGCCCTGTGTGAATTGAGTACACAGAAATTTAATAAATATTCAGACAAATAATCCCCAAAGTATTTTAGTCCTTATTCTCTTGCTCTTTTCTCTTTGCCTTTGGCAATATTTGCTCCGTTTCTTTCTTCTTTGTGGACAAACTTGTCTTAAGACCTGCAGAGCTCTTTCTCTGAGCACCGGCCATATTCTGTTGCCTGTGCTACAAAAGTCACCATTCAATTACTATGTGGGATGCGCTTCTCTAGATTGCTCTTCATTATTTTGATTGTGAGATTCTTTTCTACCCAATTTAATTGTTAGGTCCTTGCAATGATGATACCTTATGTGTTTCCCCCCTCCCCCACACAGACATCTCTCCACATTAGCCAAAAGTTTTCATTATTCTGTGACATCTGTTAAGCTTTGTTTTATATTTCCATCCTGTTTGTCTGAACATTTACTGAACATTCAGTTTGCCCAGCATCTTCTCCAGGAAGCCTCTACAGCCCTGCCTTCTTCTGAACACACGTGATACCTGGTCTGAAGAGCTCATGCGTCACTTGCTCCACACTACTTTGTGTCATGGATATTTACAATCATGCCTTATTTTTTTTTACTACTCCTACTCATTTCTAAGGTTCTTGAGAGGAGCCATTATTTATTATCCAATTTTATGTTTTTCTGTTCCAAACAAAATCAGTGCTTTGATCATACAAGCCCTCAAACCAAATATATGCTTCTTGAGACTCCTTAAAGTTGGGAAAACTGGATAGGATTTGGACTCATGAGACCCAAGTGAATTTCCATCTTTGCTATTGTGTGATCCTTGCAAATTACTTCTTTTAGTGGACTTCAGATTCCTCATGCTCATCCATTATTATTATTAATATTAATAACTTATTATCATTTATCTCAAATGAGAGTTGGAAGGATCAACTATATTTAAACTTCTATGTAGAAAATGGAGATTTCTTGTTCTCTGAAGTGTTAAGCTCTAGCCAATCAGATTCTGTCCTTTAGCCTAATGCATCTGAACTTCTTAAGTTCAGTGTAATGGTATATATATATATATAGCGTAATTCAAAGTTTATTAATGGCAATATAGGTTTTTTAAATTTTGTTTTTTTGTTATTACTCTGAAATAATAGACAAGACTTGAGTTCATCATCAACAAACATATATTGCATTGAGGCATGTGGTCCCTACAAAGCCAGTAACAGATGCTAAAAATCAGATGAAAAGAAAGAAAAAAATCTCAGGAGGTTCCCAGGCATAGGTTCAGTGCTCAAACATGTGCGTTTTGATGCTAGAGAGTTTTCTTTCTCCTTTGAGAATTCCCAAGCATAACCAGGTCTGTGTCTTTTTATATAATACAGCTTGCAAGTCTGCCACATACTTAATTATTCCATTGTTGACCAATATAGTGCAGCAACTGAGAAGGAAAATGTGTCTCTATGCAACACAGTCTCAAGCTCACTGTTGGTGTTCAGTGAATGCTAATATTAGATACCTAAAATAGAGCAACTCCTATGGAAAGGAGAGAAAGCATTTAAAACAAGTTAGCCATTCTCTCTACTTGTTAACATATAGACAGAGAATTGCTACTAAAATGAATGCAGTACCTTGCATGTTCTCTGTGAAGAGTGAGCACCCTTTAAAACCTTGCATGGGCGTACTTAGCACAGAGTTTCACTGATAATGTTAAGGAACCTGATTTCATTCAGTTCATCATTCACCTTAAAATCAAAGCTGCCCAGAACTCTTAGTTCCTGTAAGGGCAACTAAGTAATTGATCTTCCACTGAACATGTATGTAAGAATGGAGAACTACATTACTTTTCATTGTGATTATTTTTAACCAGTAAATGAAAGGGTGAAACAGATTCAGGGTAAACAGAAGGCTGTCCTGGTTCCACCAGCCTTTCTCCCAAGGCTGTGCCTATGGCAGCCTTCCTGTGGCTTTGGTGAGCAACCACTGGAAACCCCTTTGCAGCACCTTTACCTGCTTTGGCATCCAGGACTTTCACTGCAGAATGGGAACAGGACAGGCATGTAATGATCAGTAGTATAGCCAAGATGTTTCTTTGTGAGCTCCAGAAATAGGAAATTCAGTGGATGCAGTTACCTCTAGAATGGCAAAGAGTCTCAGCTAATCTGCGGCAGAAATTTGACAAAACATGATAAGATATTTACATATCTCAGGTGTGTATTAGGAATTAAGAAGCTGCCTTTTTGTTGATTACCCAAATCTAGACTATTCAGGGAGAAGGGAATGGCAACCCACTCCAGTACTCTTGCCTGGAAAATCCCATGGATGGAGGAGCCTGGTAGGCTGCAGTCCATGGGGTCACTGCTTCTGCTGCTGCTGCTAAGTTGCTTCAGTCATGTCCAACTCTGTGTGACCCCATAGACAGAAGCCCACCAGGCTCCTC
This sequence comes from Oreotragus oreotragus, assembly GCA_006410675.1. Lineage (NCBI taxonomy): Eukaryota > Metazoa > Chordata > Mammalia > Artiodactyla > Bovidae > Oreotragus > Oreotragus oreotragus. The sequence continues at coordinate 20,269 of SJYX01010774.1, forward strand.
TGTTCCTGGGATTCTCCAGGAAAAAGAACACTGGAGTGGGTTGCCATTTCCTTCTCCAATGCATGAAAGTGAAAAGTGAAAGTAAAGTCATTCAGTCATGTCCGACTCTTAGCGACCGCATGGACTGCAGCCTACCAGTCTCCTCCATGCCATTGCCTTCTCTGATGGGGTCATGAGGAGTCAGATATGACTGAGCAACTTCAAAGATGCTTTTGAACTGTGGTGTTGGAGAAGACTCTTGAGGAGATCCAACCAGCCAATCCTAAAGGAGATAAGTCCTGGGTGTTCATTGGAAGTACTGATGTTGAAGCTGAGGCCACTTAGCTTAACTATTCTCTCTGTTTCATGTTTTTCACTTGGATTAGGTTGTAAATTCTTTAAGAATAGAGACTATATTTTTTGCATATTCATTTTTTTTTGTTTGTTTATTCTCTTTTGTGAATGCCTTTATGAGAGGATAGCACCATGTCTATATCTCAAGTACCTGGGGTATAGTGAGAATTTTAGAAATGTTTGTGTACAGAGGCCTGAAGAATAAATGCCACATCTTCTCCTATAACAGTGTTCAGTTTCCTTTGGAAGTTCTTTGAATAGTCTAGATTTGGATAATCAATTAGAAGGCAGCTTCTTAATTCCTAACACACATCTGAGATATGTAAATATCTTATCATATTTTGTCAAATTTCTGCCACAGATTAGCTTTGGCCTCCTGATGTGAAGAGTTGACTCATTTGAAAAGACCCTGATGTTGGGAAAGATTGAGGGCAGGAGGAGAAGGGGATGACAGAGGATGAGATGATTGGGTGGCATCATCAACTCAATGGACATGGGTTTGGGTGGACTCTAGTTAGTGATGAACAGGGAGGCCTGGCGTCCTGTGGTTCATGGGATCACAAAGAATTGGACACAACTGAGCAACTGAACTGAACTGAACGGATGGGTGATTAAAAATGGAAACAGAATTTTTCTTAAAAATTTTTGGGTACAAAGATCTCTTTGTTTCCAATAAAACACAAGGATAATTGTATTTACTGGAAAACAGACCATGAGCACTCACACATAAAATTTTGAATACAACTTCAGGGAAACAAACACATTGATGACACCAAAACTAGGAGCTCATGTAATAAGTGTCTGAATCTTTGCAACCCCATGGACTATGCAGTCCATGGAATTTTCCAGGCCAGAATACTGGAATGGGTAGCCTTTCTCCCCTCCAGGGGATCTTCCCAACCCAGGGATTGAACCCAGGTCTCCCGCATTGCAGGCAGATTCTTTACCAGCTGAGTCACCAGGGAATCCCAGTAAGTGTCCATATAAGCCTGCTGCTGCTGCTGCTGCTAAGTCACTTCAGTTGTGTCCGACTCTGTGCGATCCCATAGATGGCAGCCCATCAGGCTCCCCCGTCCCTGGGATTCTCCAGGCAAGAACACTGGAGTGGGTCCATATAAGCCTATTTCATATTAAATACTTTCGCCAAGGTAGGCTGTGTGGATGAATTAGGACTTGAAGAAAGGGAAGGTGAGAGAATAAAAAATGAGATAGCTTTTGTAATTTTGGTGAAATTCTAGAGGAGTTTTACATTTCTAAAGCAAGAAGATTTGACTGGGGGGAGACTTAGGAGACAGGGATTCTGGCTGGGTCAACTTGCTTGAACAAAAGCAGAGAGTAGGGCAGTAAGCTTGGTGTGTGGGTACTAATTCACCAGCCTGGGACGGAGACTCAAAATTGGAAGCATTGAGATGCAAGGTTAGATGGATAATGAGATAGGAATCTGAGGGTCATTGTTGGCTTTTGTACAGGGACTCATTACAGAATTTTTAAAAACCCAAAGAAATATTTGAGCTGATTGAGTCCAACCTCTATACATCCCCAAACCTTGGCATGTGGTCATTTAGTTTGTGCTTGAACATATTAGTGGGTGAATCACAATGGATATATGCAAACTATTCCATTGTTAAATGGCTATGATTGATAAAAAGTACTTCCTCATTTCAAGATTAATTTTAAAAAGCTTCTACTTTCCCATCCCATGTATATCATCATGATTTTGGTTCTCTGGAAACATAAAACCAAGCTTACTCTTTTTTTGCTTGACAGTCCTACAGCTTCTTAAACATATTCCACTTAAGTATTCTCTTTAAAGACTGTCGTCAGGCTTTAGTCTTTTCTGGTGAGCATGATATTTAAAATTAGTTTGGCAAATCTGTGTAAGACATGTTAGATCAGGAAGAAAACTACCTTTGGGGAGANTACTCTTTTTTTGCTTGACAGTCCTACAGCTTCTTAAACATATTCCACTTAAGTATTCTCTTTAAAGACTGTCGTCAGGCTTTAGTCTTTTCTGGTGAGCATGATATTTAAAATTAGTTTGGCAAATCTGTGTAAGACATGTTAGATCAGGAAGAAAACTACCTTTGGGGAGACTAGTTGGAATACTATTACAATGATAGCGATTAGAGAAAAATGGAAAGGAAATGAAGAATGAAGTTTTAGATGGAAGGATTGATAACTAATGGACAAATGGTCATTGGAAATAAAGAAAAGATATGATTCAAAGATATCCCATAACTCTGGCCTGGGCCACTGGAAGAATGATTCTTTTGTAACCATCAATTTTTGAGAGGGAGGTTTGGCATTTTTTTTCCTTAGCAAGAAGTGTCTTGGTATGGTGATTAACAGCATGAATTCTTAGTGGCAGAGTGACAGGAGATTCAAATTCTGGATTTGACATTTATATTATATGACACTGGGCAAATTACTTGGCATATTAGTATCTTGATTTTATCACCTATAAAACATAATATTATGATAGATATAACATATAAGGATATATAAAATTATATATATATGTATATACATATATATGTGTGTATATATATATACATATATATGTGTGTGTGTGTGTNTTCAAAGCTATCTCATAGCTCTGGCCTGGGCTACTGGAAGAATGATTCTTTTGTAACCATCAATTTTTGAGAGGGAGATTTGGCATTTTTTTTTCTTAGCAAGAGATGTCTTGGCATGGTGGTTAAGAGCATGAATTCTTAGTGGCAGAGTGACAGGAGATTCAAATTCTGGATTTAACATTTACATTATATGACACTGGGCAAATTACTTGGCATATTAGTATCTTGATGTTATCACCTATAAAACATAATGTTATGATAAATATAACATATAAGGATATATAAAATTTTATATATATGTATATACATATATATGTGTGTATATATATGTGTGTGTGTGTGTGTGTGTGTGTGTGTGTGTTCTTGCTTGACTGGCAGAGACAGAGAAGAAGCCTTAAATAACAACAACCTATTAATACTTTTATGTGTTTAATTGGAGGAAGTTGAAGTCCAAACTGAAACTTCAAAACTATCTGGGGAGGGGCAGTCAAGACACGGTCAAGTCATCAGGTTAGAGCAGGAGGAAATACTGCGGATGGAGATGAGATTGGAGCCTGAAACAGCAAAGTCATTTCCAAGGTCAGAAGCAGCACAGGTCAGACTGGAAATATAGGTAATTTGTTGCTTTTTCAAGATAAGTGGCAGAAACAGGTCAGGTTTGAGGCGGGGTTTCTCTACCCCAGGAAGTAAGCCTTGCATTTTAAATACCTGTTTCCCCATGCTCTGATTCTCTTTGTCTGCCCTGGATTATGGGTTGATCTTCATATACACAGATTACATATTTCTTCAAGATGAGGAGGTTAAGAAGGTCAACCCATTGAGGATGTCAAACTCCAGGCAATGGGCAAACACACAAGTAGAGATGTTTTCTGAGCAGTTAGAACTCAGCTGGAGATGTAGCTGGTGGCAAGGAGAGGTCAGTTTATAGGTGTTGGTGGGTGTTTAGTATTGGCTGAGCTCACTATGCATTAATGCATTCATGTGTCCGTATCTCTCAGAAATTCTCACTTTGTTTTGGTGTAGCCCGTCATGAAATAATCTTCTCCAATCCTTAGAAATTATATGAGAGTTTGCAACCCAAGTTGATAAAGGACATGCAATACAAAGGACAGAGCAATCCAGATAGTTTTAATCAGGGGCAAGACAATCACCTTTCTGAGCTTGTTTCATCATCTGTAAAATGAGAATAATAACAACACCTACTTCATGGAGTTATTTTAAGGATCACACAAGATAGCATTTACACAGCTTCCTTGCATAGCAAATAAATGTTAATTTAAATGGATGGTGACTATCATCAATTACCTATTGAAACCCATACTGTGAAAATATATATGGCATAAGCTATGATGGAGAAGCTGGGTCTAATTTGCTTATTTTTCAGTATTCTTTTTATATAGTCTATCTAATTCTCACCTCTGTGTTTCTGGAAACCAGGCAAATGTAACCAGAAGTGATTTTTTTTTTTTTTTTAATTTTAACTGCCTTGGCTCCAAAGGCTTGGTCTTAAAAAAAAAATCATCCCATATGTTTATTCACCTTGAGAAGCCCAGTTTGCTGTACCCAATTTCCTTGTTTACTCTTTCCATACTAATGTTGCTGAGCATGTGAAAATATCATTCTTTATCATTCCAAGTAAGTCTTGGGTTTAATTATGGATTATGATAAATGAGCTGAATGTTTGAATATTTTGGAGCCTGGTGAGACTGATTTGTTCGGGATGGTTAAAGGCATTTCATTCCTTTGGAAAAAAATAAGCCTGGTGTTGCTCATGTGTGTTACATGAAAGATGAAGTGTGGCTGAAGTCAAATGATGAGACCCAGACCTTGCTCAGTCACACTGATTCATTAGGACCTGTGTCAACTTCCCCCAAGAAGGACACATGCGCTCAGATGCTCAGAGGATGGAGAGGACATATGTGACCTCTTGGGAGGAGAAGTCAGATTGGAGCATTGCCCTTTGAGTTGGGAAAGGAGTGATGGGGTTGTGGGCATTGCTGAGCGGCCATTTTCTTTCCTGAGCATCTCAGGGGCTGTGCTTGGTAGCAACATCTCCCCTACAGGGAGATTACGAGACTGTGGAAAAATTGCACTTGGCAGATAATTAAAAATACATAGGTTTAAATTAATACCTAGTATTCATCCTGAAAGAGATCAAACTAGTAAATCCTAAAGGAAATCAACTCTGAACATTCATGTGAAGGACTGATGCTGAAGCTGAAAGTGCAATAATTTGGCCAACTGATGCCAAGAGCCAACTCACTGGATTAGATGCTGATGTTAGGGAAGATGAAGGCAAAAGGAGAAGGAGGTGGCAGAGGAGATGGCTAGATAATATCACTAACTCAATGGACTCAAATTTAAGCAAACTCCAGGAGACAGTGAAGGACAGAGGAACCTGGTTTGCTGCCACCCATGGGGTCGCAAAGAGTCAGACACAACTTAGCAATTGAATAACTCCTTCCTGAATGAGGAAGACAGGGGAACGTATGGAGGCATTTAGAGAAAAACCACACTTCTGAATTCATTATAGGAATTCTAAATGTATACAATAAGTGTTAGGCCTTTTAAAGGGGCAAATAGTATTTCTAATGAGAGCAAGTGAAAACTGAAACTCATGCACTCATTTATTCAGTTTTTAAGGCAACAAGTAATCCTTGAATTCTTATCCTAGTAGGTACTATGCAAGCCACAGAAGATGACAAACAAGACACAGGAGAGTCTTTGCCAGGAACCAAAAGGCTCACAGTGTGGGTACCAAGACCGAGGGCAAGCAGTGAAATCTAGGCTGAAGGATGCTATGACTGAGGGGAGCCAGGGGGCCCTAATGAATGACAGGGGAAGGAAAGGTAAATAATTTCAAGGAATCATTCAGACGGTCCTCCATGAGAAATTGGTGGAGGAGCCAGGACTGGAAAGAGGAAGATGGGATAGCCGGTTGATGGAGGGTGAGGAAGGCCTTCTGGGGGCTTGGAAAAGCCGTGTGTAAGGACTCAGCACAGTCAGGACCACAGAACTGAAGGCAACCGCAGTGTGTCTACCTCCAAGGATGTGATGGGTAAACTACCAGAGACGCTGTTGGCAGAGGTAGCAGCTAGGTGAAGTTCCTTTCAGTAAAGTCTTTGGGAAAAGATAGCTTTTATTAATGGTGCAAGCCACCATCAGAAACTTCCTCCAAACCAGCTAAACCAAGTACACAGCATTTGGGAATCATGCAACTTTTGTTACCATCAACAGTAAATTCAGCTCATCTCAAAACCCACAGTCCTTTTTTCTCTCTTAGTAATATGTGTGCTACTCATTCAAGGTCAAGGATTCATCTCCTCATTTTATTTCTTCATTCATCAGCAGCCCTGTTTTCCAACAATAGTGGATTGGGGAAAATAGGGAAGCTTAGTGAGTTCAGGGATGGGATGGTCCTTGTGCAACAAAAGGATGGCCTTGATTAAAAGCTAAAATTGATATCTGTGTGCCTGCTTTTGGCTCTAGCTTCTGAGACATGTGGTCACCCAGGCAATTCCGCACAAATAGCAACACAGTGCTCAAGACTGAGGCACAGAGTGTGCTTTCTTTCTGCTTCACTGCAGTCTCACAGCATTGCTGCTATGTCTGCAATATGCTCCAGGGTGTTTGTGAAAAATGTCAGGTCCGTGATCTCTGGGGATTGCTCAGGGAAATACTGTATATTAGAGAGTGAAATCCATAACTGACATAAAAAGGACACTGACAGATAATTCTGCTGCATGCACATAGAGGTAACTGAGATATTTAACTGTTTGGTTGGTAACTCCAGCTCTATGAGGTAATGCTCTACAGTCAGCCTTATTGTTTTGACTGGTCATGGACTTGGGATGGCTGTGCTGGAGCTTGGGTGGGTCAGAGAGGCCTGAAAAGGATAGATATGATTCTCCAAAATGGGAAGCCTGTGGACCCTCAGGCTATAAAAATTTCCAAAATGTTTTTGTATATTGATTTTCACTTTTGATTCAGCTCCATAATACTCAAAATCCACCAGCTTTGATGTATTTAATGTGAAATGTCATGAGGTTGGCTTCTTAATTTAGATGGTTCAATTTAAATATATGCAGCCAAGCCTCATTATTCACGGATTCTGTATTTGAAAATTTGCCTACTAGATAATTTATTTGTAACCCTCAGATCAATACTCATGGTGCTTTCATGGTCATTTGAAATCAAGTGCAGAGTGATGAAAAATTTCAGTTGCTGACATGCGTGCTCCCAGCTGAGGTCAGACAAGGCATCTCTGCCTTCTTTTTTCATTTCTCATACTGTAAACAAGTATTGTTTCTGCAGTTGTATTAGTAGTACTTTTTAATTTTTTTTGTCCTCTTTGTTTGTGATTTCCCTACTTAAATGGCCCCAAGCATAATACTGACACGCTGTATAGGTTCTGAATGCAAGAAGGCTGTGATACGCTTTATGGGAAAAATGCTTGCATTGATAATCTTCCTTCTGACATGAGCTATAGTGCTGTTGGCTGTGAGGTCACTGTTACTGAATTAGCAAGAATTTTTTTTTTTACTATTTTTTTGGGGGGGGGCATGCTTAGTTGGGATCTTAGTTCCCTGACCAGGGATCAAACTGAGGCCCACAGAAATGAAGGCAACTCTTAACTACTGGATGCCAGGGAATTTCTTAACAGGGATATTAAATAAGGTGTTCTTAAAGAGAAATACACATGAAACAAGCACATTTATTGATTGGTTGATCAAAAATATGGGGACCAGAGACTCTCAGACACTGCACCTTGTGTTTTTCCTTGGAGTCATGGTTCAGTATTTACTAATTCAGCATTTGAGGTGCCTTTTTGGAACGTGATCACCTTGAGTAATGTGTATCAACCGTTGTTGTTGTTTAGTTGCTAAATTGTGTCCGACTCTTTATGACCCCATGGACTGCAGCACGCCAGGCTTCTCTGTCCCTCACTATCTCCCAGAGTTTGCTCAGACTCATGACCACTGAGTGTGATGCCATCCGACTATCTCATCTCCTGCCACACTCTTCTCCTTTTCAATGGTACACGAACATGTATGTGATGTGTATATACACATATACATATATATACACACATGCATAGGTATACACACACACACACACACCCATATACAAAAGCATAAAACAAAAGCTAGTGAGCAGAAATGTAACATTAGCAGCTGGTGGATTTGGATGCCATATATATGGCTGTTTATTGTACTATACTTACCAAAATGCTTTTAGATTTGAAACCTGGCCACCTGCCTCTCTGGGCCTTAATTTCCTCAAATAAGAAAGACCATGTTGCCTGAAGAACCTCTTCCAGCTCTGCTATTCTGTCACTTGACATTAACCCCAGACAGGAGCCATTTAATTTAGATATTTAGTAGAGATTTAGTCTTAGACTCCAGTCCAGTGTTTGTTAGTTATATGATACTTAAGTATAGAGTTAAAAAAAGGCACCCCAAAAATGAAAGAACAATGATAACTTGATTGACAAATATCCCAGGGAAGGAGATCCTCTATACAAAATAAAAGTGAAAGTCGCTCAGTCGTGTCTGACTCTTCGTGACCCCATGGACTATGTAGCACATCAGGCCCCTCTGTCCATGGAATTCTCCAGGCCAGAATACTGGAGTGGGTAGCTGTTTCCTCCTTCAGGGGATCTTCCCAACTCAGGGATCGAACCCAGGCCTCCCTCTTTGCAGGCTGATTCTTTACCAGCAGAGCCATCAAGAAAGCCCAAGAATACTGGAGTGGGTAGTCTATCCCTTCTTAGGGGATCTTCCTGACCCAGGAATTGAACTGGGGTCTTCTGCATTGCAGGTGGATTCTTTACCAGCTAAACTACCAGGGAAATCCTATATAAATTTGGTCATATTAAACAAACAAAGACTTTCAAATAATATGGGAAGTATCTAGTGATGATGGAAAATTGTCATTTGAACAGTTTTTATTTGTTTCTATTTTTGATTAAATTAAAAAGGGCTTATAATAGATAAGATTACTTATTTGGAAAAATTTCTTTAAATGTCCTCTAAGCACATTGCATAATAGAAAGAACATGGGATTTGGATTAAGTCAAACCTTACTTCAAAAAATTTTTGTTTCTCCAAATAGCCTATTTGTATGATCATAACAAAATTGTGTATCTTCTCTGAACCCTAGTTTCTTCATCTATAAAAATGGTGACATTATTTTTTCTGTAAGGAGAAAATTATTAATATATGAAATAATCTTGTGAAAGCATGAAAGCATCTGGCAACAAGTGGGATTCAAAAATGCTAGTTCCATTTTTTCTATCCCACAAATGACCATTATTTTCTAGGAAGACTTACAATGTACTAGTTGAGAGCACAGTCTTTGGGATTATGATACCAGAGTTTAAGTCCCATTTACAAGCTTGGTGCTTAGAGCAAGTTATTTAACCTCTTGTCTCTCAGTGTTTTTTTTTTTTTTTTTGGTCTGTAAAATAGGGATGATAATAGCACCTACCTCATAGAGCTACTGTATGATTTGAAATATTAATATCTATATAAATTCCTTAGAACAGAATGGGAAGCCTTATTAGTGTGTGCTGTTATTATCGGTATTTCTAAGAACTGTGAGAAATCCTATGTAAGCTAATAAAGGCAGAGTAATAGAGAGTCTTGACTTGCATAAGGACTTCACATGAAGGAAAATTTTAAGGTAAACCTGATCTTGTACTTTTAGACTAACCAGATAAAGGATTGATGCTTAGTCATTGATTACTTTATTGCTTTGTACTTCACTACAGTTCAATGATTTTTATTTTAAAACCTTCACCCTTGATTTAAAATCTTGGAATATATTCCTAGTTGTTCCATGTTATATCTTCTTCTGGCAGAGTTGTTCAGATGCGTACTTTTTACTGATAGTAATGACTACTTTTGTTGAGCAGTTCCTAGGTGTCAGGTCAGGGATTTAGCCCTACTTGTTAGCTAAATGGATTAGTGTGTGTTATGGATGCAGAGAAGACACAGACTCCTGGATCAAGCATAAAGGAATTTTTATTGCTTGTGGTGCAGCAAGCATCATGAGTATCATCAAATGCAATGGTTCTCCTCGCCCTTTGCCGAGTCTCACAGAGCTGAAGCGCTAAGGGTCCCGTGGATGCTCTGTGCATCATCAAATTTCGTTGCAGCTGAGGAATATTACATTTGGGGACCTCATCATTTTGCAGCTAACAGTAAACAGCATTCTCTTAGACCCAGGGGGAGACAGTTCTTCATCCTTCAAAGTTGCTCCCTGCAAATACAACTTGGAGAAATGTTTGGGCAAAAACCATTTGGGCTTTGCATTCTCAGTACATCCAGCAAGAGGTTCAGGGGTTGGGACTCAAGGCAGATTGGCTTTCTCAACACTGGTTCTAGGAACAATGCCAAATGCTTTAATTGGGGTAATGTTTCCTGGTAGATCACTATGTAGCTAATGTTTTAAGTCTTACTCCTTTTAACAGGATTGCCTCTGGGCAATATTATAAATTAGGTCCATTTTGTTTGTACCCCCTATCTTCCTGTGGAAACCTCTTTTCCTTGGGCAAACTCCCATATACACGACTTACATTTTAATGGCTCTAATCTGATCTTTGAATGCCCATTTCTTGGCCTGCCCCCATGCCACGTTCAGCTCATTTCTTTTCCTTCTTTGTCCTGAAACAAAATTTACCCATTCTGTGGCCAATCTCTTAGAACACTTCTCACTTGTAAAGGGTCACTGAAAAAAAAATGGAAATTAAAATATGTTCATGTATAGAAGGATGGCTCATCAGAGAACATAAAATTTTAAAAGAGACCTTGTGAAGACATACTTTAGCCAAGGAATCATCTGAATGGTGGGAATTTGGGATTTGAAGACTATATATACAACTCCATATGTTTGCTCTGTGCATGGTGAGCCCTGGATCTCAGAGATATATTTAGTTTGATTTTATATGAAGCATTGGTTTTTGTGTTCTCTGAAAAGGAAAAAGGATATTTTGAGGTATGGATTTAAATACTCTTTTCACTCCCTATCGTCCAAGAGTTTATGAGATAAAGTTTTAGATCTTAGTGAAAGCTACAAGGGGTCGTGACTAAGTCTTTATAATATTAGGAGCTGCTCTCCTCCTAATAAGCAACCATTACCCAAACCATACTTTTTAATGCAGATGTTGCCCAGGGAGTTCATGGCAATACATTAGAACATGGAAAACGAAGCTTACTTAGGCCACAAAGCAGCGGCTCTGTGACATAACGCTTCAATTGGGACCTGCATTTGGAATCTGTAATGTTTTCCTCACTGTGCTTTCAAGACCCAAGAGATTTAAAAAGAAGTGACTGTGTTCATAAAAATGGGAAACTGTAAACCAACATAAATGTCAGTTTTATGTTGATATTTACATTTATCCCATGGAGAGACTGAATTGTGTAGTAATGTGATTCAATATTTGGGGGTCAGATATTTTGGTAACATTTACAGATCAATAAATTAGACACTTTCCATCTTAAATGATCAGAAATAGCTTCATTTTCCAATGCGAGGCCAACTTAAAATTTCCAGCAGGGTACATTCCCTGCAGAATTGTTAATTGCACAAGTGCTATAATAGTATTACATTTTAACTACAACTGTGGTAGATTTTCAAGCATCTCAGAGGTTATAAACTAGTCATTAAAATTCATTCCCGTTGGCAATTGGGTCTGCAGAGCCTCTAGCCAGAAAAGCACGCTTCTAATATTTATGTGATTTCCATTTCAACACAGCCATTTGAATTGCTTGTAATACTCCAGCCTTTGTAATGCGCTCCCTTTCCTATCTTGCCCCTACAATTCTCACCAGGAAAGGGTGAGATTCCCTACATTAAAAAACTGGTGCTCGCCCCTCCCCCGCCCCAGGCTCATGACTTCTTCTAGTAAGCCCATGTTATAAAGGCATGTTGCTTACAATGAGAGCAGGAAGGCCATTTTTATACTGCTGACATGAAAGAAACAAATAGGGGAAGATATAAGCTGTGTGTACTTCATCACAAGTGAACATCAGGCAGAAATCTGGTACTATTTATTCCCAGGTCCTTAAAAAATAATGGACTAGGTGGTCACCAGGGAGCTGGCTTAAAGCAAATCATGTACTACCATGACATTGATTTGTTTCACTCTTCTGGTCTGTCTTGGTTTTCTTTCCTCAAGTGTGAGTTAACACTTCTATATTGTATAACAGTCATTTTTTTCACTCATTTTCCCTCAGAGTGGATGCTGCTGAGAGCAGGACCCATTCAGGGGCCATCTTTTCCTCTTTGTCCTAAGCATCTAAGTCAGAGTCTAACAGTTAATAGATACACCATGATGTGTAGTAGGCTAATGTTCTTATGGATTTGTTTTATTTCACCTCAACTTGAGAGTTTAGCTCTAGGCAAGCCTTGACACTTTAATTCCAGTTTATTTTATTGGGTTGGACCCTGCTGAAATGAACATTTATGGATTACCTACTCGGCAATTACAAAAGATGGAAAATGTGATGTGGTTTCTGTCCTTTGAAAAATTCCAAATAATGGAGAGGAAGATAAGAAGACTAAGAGAAATAAGATGTGCCACCTAAAAGTTATTTTAAAAAATTGATGTATTTAAAAGGATCATACTGAACTTGTATGACATGGAATGTTTGATGTAAGGCTTTCAAAATGAAGTAGGATACAGTAAAACTCACACAGGATAACTTGGGAGAAAAGTTTTTTGATTAGGGGAGTGACATGACTTGTTAGGAAGCTTAATTTGGATGAAAAAAAGTTATGACAAACCTAGACAGCATATTAAAAAGCAGAGACATCGCTTTGCCGACAAAGGTCCATATAGTCAAAGCTATGGTTTTTCTAGTAGTCGTGTATGGATGTGAGAGTTGCACCATAAAGAAGGCTGAGCACTGAAGAACTGATGTTTTCAAACTGTGGTGTTGGAGAAGACTCTTGAGAATCCTTGGACAGCAAGGAGATAGTCAATCCTAAAAGAAATCAACCCTGAACATTCATTGGAAGGACTGACTCTGAACCTGAAGCTTCAATACTTTGGCCACCTAACGTAAAGAGTTGGTTCACTGGAAAATAACCTGATGGTGGGAAAGATTTGAGGGCAGGAGAAGAAGGGGGAGACAGAAGATGAGATGGTTGGATGACATCATGAACTCAGTGGACATGAGTTTGAACAAACTCCAGGAGATGGTGAAGGCCAGGGAAGCCTGGTGTGCTGTGGCCCATGGGGTCGCAAAGAGTCAGACACACGTGAAAGACTGAACACAAGGTGATGGAATCTTTCTAGAACTGCTGTGGAAGCAGAACTTACAGGACTTGGTAAACAGAGGAGTTTAACATGACTCTGGTTTTGAGCCTGTATGACTTGGAAAGAAGAATTGATGACATTAAAAGAAATAGGGAAGGCAGGATGATGAATGCCATAGGAAGCAATCAGAAAAAGATGATGATTTTGGATGTCAGTGTTTTAGGTGTTTTGAACACTGTGAAACCTCCTGTGTCTAGTAAGTTGTAATACATTAGGGTAGGTAAGGCTAACAAGAAGATGCCATTAGTCTGATGGATAAGGTATCTTGTTAGTTGCCAGCTCTGTGACCTAAGACAGTTTATCATCTGACCCCCTCTATTTTTCATTTTCCTTGTTAGTATGAGAAAGAACTGGCTTTAGTAAAAGCTAGCTTAACATATGATGAATTCCTGGCAAGTATGAAGTGATCGGGAACCTGTTAAGAGATTTCTTATGGGCCAAGGGAATTTGCCCTGGATTCTCTACTCACTTTGGATCATGACTGTTATCCTCCTATGGCTCTTCCGCAAACTTGGAGATTTGCTGTCCCTGAGGTCATCAAAGCTGTCCAAATTGATGCTCATAGTTGCTACCAGGGCCTCTGTCTTATGAATCATGAATCTTGTTGGTGAAAAAGGAGGCCTTCACAAGATGCATGCCATCAAATTTGCAAAAGTTTACTTCCATTAAAAAAAAAAAAAAAGGCCCAATTCACTGCATCACTTTGTAACCCTTTCTTAACTTTTGGTAAAAATATAAAACACCTTCGTAATTTCCATAGATAAAGACAAGCGCACTCACAGATAATCTTCTTTGACTTTGTGAGAAGTTCCTCACTGAGACAGGTGAGTCCTTAATTCCCCTTTTAAGCACTTACATGGTAATTCAGCAACATTTGATTGAGTAGAGTGATGCTGCCAATGTTCAGTCAGAGTTAACCTCAAAATAGAGATAGAAAATGGTAAAAGTGTTGCTCATATGATTCACCTGCATCTGATGGAGAAATTTGACTTTCTGCCTGGGATATTTTCTTATATAATTAGAAATGTATAAGTTTGATATTTATAGCTGAGAATATTCCCCTGCTGGTTTTTGGTTCATTTTGTTTCTCATTAACCTTTATAAATATTCTAGTCAGAAATACCCTTCTATTTAGGATACAGTGCTTTCTTAGCTAAAGAATGAAATAATGTTTTAATATCCCTGTTATTTCCCTCTATCAACCATTCTGAGAGATTGCACAGAGAAAGGCAGTATGGCATGCTTGGAAGGAATTTGGAGGGACAGAAACTTGGAATTCCATTCTGACTTTGTGACTTACTAGCTGTGTGACCTAAGGCAAATGGTCCCCAGCGTTTCCTTGTTTTTGTTTTTTCATTGACATGATCAATTAAGACCTGAACATCCTAGTGTTGATAGGATCAAGTGAAATAATGATAACCTTTGTTCTAAGGTCTTTAAGCCCTTTGTGTGTGTGTGTATGTCTGTCACTCAGTTGTGTCCGCCTCTTTGTGGCCTCACAGACTGGACAGCCCACCAGTCACCTCTGGCCACGGGATTTTCCAGGCAAGAATACTGACACAGTTTTCCACTTCCTGCTGCAGGAAATATTCCCGACCCAGGGATTGAACCTGCCTCTCTTGCATCTCCTGTATTGCAGGCAGATTCTTTACTGCTGTGCCACCAGGGAAGCCTAAGCCTTGAGGTTCTAGTTTTACCCCATGGGCCCAAATCTGATTATACTCTGGGCAAGATATTTTACACCTTTAAAGTCCTTTCCTCATCCATAAAATGAGGATTATAGTAATGCCTGTTTTATAAGCTTCCTATGATGGTAAATGAGCAAAATTGCAGAGAATACAGTGACTGGATAAAATTAAATATCCAGTAAATGTTATTAATAGCTATTTCCATTAGTACATAGTAAGGGCTCAGTAAAAGGAAACTTCTCTCATTTTCCTCCTTAATAATCCTTCAGGGTTTCTCTTCCATATATTAAGCAAAACAACTCTTAGAATATTGGAGAAAAAAAATCCTGATGTTTGTGCTGTTAATTTACAAAAGAGAAGATCATTTGTTGATTTTAGCTACTGACTTGTTTTGAATATACGGATTGGGAACTTTGATTGAAGAAGAGTCTCCTTTCTTTAAAGCAGCTATGAATGTGTGCAGTCTTCTAGTTATTGAAATTTTAAGTTACTCTGGCTATCCCCCGTCTATTGTCCTAGCTTGCGAGATATTTTTTAAAAACCCTCTGAGTGCTATCTTTCTTTTTAGTTACCCTTTGCCTCACTTTCCGCTTTCTTATGAGAACATTTCTCAGTTCCTCTAGGCACTGATTTTTCTTATGACAACTCTGAAATTTGTCGGTTTCTGTAGAGCCCATTTTCTTTGGGCTTAAAGCATTTTGGCTAGTAATGTAACAGAATGTAATGTCAAAGAAATAAATAATCAGTTCTGCAGTTTCCTAGTGTTAGCTACTCAGTCGTGTCCAACTCTTTGTGACCCCATGGACTATGTAGTACGTCAGGTTCCTCTGTCCATGGAATTCTCCATGCAAAAATACTGGAGTGGGTATCCATTCCCTTCTCCAGGGGTCTTCCTGACCCAGGGATCAAACTTGGATCTCCTGCATTGCAGGCAGATCCTTTACCACCTGAAATCCTCTATAAATAAGATATGACATAAATAAGGTAGGACATAACAAAATGCTTTACAATTTTCCAGAAGTCAGAAAAGAACATAGAGCAAAGATCCTAGCACAGTTCAGGATGAACCATTACACATTAATCAACTCATCTGCTTAATCTCTCACTGTACAGTTACTAGCTACCTAATGTAGGTAGGATGTTGTTAGAGCCATAATACTGTACAGTGACTGTTTAGAACAGTAATTGTTATGGGTTGAATTGTGCTCTCCAAAAATTCACATGTTGAATGAACTCAGTGCTTCAGAATGTGGCTGCATTTGGAGATATAGCCTTTAAAGAGGTAACTGAATTAAAATGAGGCTGTTCTCATGGGCTCTAATACAATCTGACTGGTGTTTTTATAAGAGGAGAAAATCTGGCAACACAGAGAGACAGTGGGGTACTGACACAGTGAAAAATGACCGAGTGGAGACACAGTGAGGAGGTGGCCGTCTGCAAGCCAATGAGAGAGACTTCAGCAGAAGCTACCTGCTGACACCTAGATCTTAGCTCAAACTGATAAAGAGTATTCCTGTTATTTATGCTCCCCATCAGCCCATGGTATTTTGTTATAGCAGCTATAGCAAACTGATAGAGCAATACTTTAAATTTGTACTACATTTACAACTCTATAACTTTCATGTCTTCACATTCATAGTATATAACATAATTGCCAAAAGCATTGACTTTGAAACTAGATTCAAATTATCACTTGTGTGACCTTAGGCAAGTTATCTAACTCCTTTGTTCAGTTTCTTCATCTATATAATGGGATGGTTATAAAATTATCTACTCTATAGGATTACTCTTTTACCAGCTGAGCCACAAGGGAAGCCCATGAATACTGGAGTGGGTAGCCCTGTCACTTCTCCAGAGGATCTTCCCAACTCAGGAACCAAACTGGGGTCTTCTGCATTGCAGGCAGATTCTTTACCAACTGAACTATCAGGAAAGTCCACTCCATAGGATTACTGTCCAAATTAAATTAGCTAATGTTTTAAATTATTTTAACACTACTCAGCATATAGTTAGTTTTAAAAAGTTATTCCTCAAATTAAAAAAAGAGAACATGTATCTTAGTTCATTTTATTCCTCTTAAATCTTGTGAGCCAGAGAGAGAGAGAAGGTGAGGGATATAACCCTTACTGAGTCTTTATTATGGAGTGGACAATGTGGTGACAATTTCACTCACATATGAACAGGAGAGCTTAAATTTTTGCCCACATTTACACGCTGCTAAAAAGTGATGAGCTTGGGGCATTCTTCTATCTTAAATCTGAATCTATTGTTTTTTAATTTTATTCAGCATGCTCAAATATAGGAACAAAATCTAAATATGATTAGGATAAAAATAAAATGGAAAGGATAGCCATCAAATTAAGTATTGAATCAAAGTTCAACTAAAGAAGCAGAACCAGTAATGTGTACATACATTTACATACCTATATTCCTACATATAGATTTATCGTGAATCTTTCTATCATCATCTAACAATACACTATTTTATGTAATTAATTTTGAGGACTAAGCAAATCTGTAGTTCACAGGACATTCATGAGTAGACTAAAATCCCATGGACACAAGATAAAGTTTTTTATCCACAGGTGTGAGTGTCTGTCTATCTCTCTCTCTCTTAGCAATGCACTCTTTAAAGGCTTCCAACTGATTAAGTGAGGCCCACCAGGACAATCTGTCTCATTTAAAGTCAGTTAGGACTTTAATTACATCAGTAAAATATCTTCACAACAGCAACTGGAATTTAATTAAGCAGTCAAGAGAAGGTATGCTACAAAATGGCTGCTACACTCCATTCTCTCCCTCTCCTGAAAAATCATCTCCTGTGGCTCGCCCTATCTGAAAACATACTGGAAGGGGGCATTCTAAGGAATGTAGTTTAGCTTAGTCAACTTGAGAAACCTCAAAGTCATTGGGGATATTTTTAAAATAAAGACTGCCATTTACTATACCTGGAACTGGGGCACATTTTAATACGAGCTTCTTTTTATTAAATAGTTAACTCTCACAGTAACCGTTGAAATATTATTGCCATTTTATGAGTGAGAACACAGAGGCTCCTGTGGTTTAAATAACTAGCCCAAGTCACAAAGCAAGCTAGTATGATAACTACAATTAGAAGCCAGAGCTGACCCTGAAGACCACATATTTAAAAGCAGGAGGAATCACCTCAAACTACCTCTTAAGTTGTGATGGAACTTGTGGTAGAGGAGAAACCGGTACTGGTTGGGCCTTAGCTAAGTTGCATTTTGAGAAGATAGAAAAAAATAATTAGAGGAGAGGAATCTGCAGTTTTAACCCCCTCCCCAGGACCAGGCTGTGGGCTCTTCAAAGTCTCCTCTGGGGAGAACTACATTTACAGGAAATTAGGAATTACTCTTTTCCAGAGGGTGTGTGTGTATGTGTGTGTGATATATTATTCTAAAAAAGAGAGCTTTTGGGTTTATATTTTGGGTATCTTCTTAATTAATGAATCACATAGTACCTTTTCACAGTTCTGTGATGGATACTGTGATTCATGAAATAATGCTATTTATGAAATAAAATAAAAATGTTCATATTTAAATATTTGTTAATGATTCGGGCCACTTGCAAATTGGTAAGTAGACTCACTGACATTATAGTAATTTTAATCATTTTGGATTTTACTATGTGCTAAGAAGTCTGCTTGGAGCCTTTGAACAGCCTGTCTCATTTAAGACTTACAACGACTATGTGAAGTTCACTGTATCCACACATGACTTTTGAAGAATGTCCATATTTAAATATTTGTTAATGATTCGGGCCACTTGCAAATTGGTAAGTAGACTCACTGACATTATAGTAATTTTAATCATTTTGGATTTTACTATGTGCTAAGAAGTCTGCTTGGAGCCTTTGAACAGCCTGTCTCATTTAAGACTTACAACGACTATGTGAAGTTCACTGTATCCACACATGACTTTTGAAGAAATGAAGGCCGAGGAAAGATAAGCAGCTTGCTCCAAGTGTACTGTGCTTGTGTGGAAGAGTTACAGTGTGAGCGGGATCTGGCTAATTCCAAAGGCCAGATGCCTAATAACGAAGGAAGCAAAGTCCTCACAGAACATTTCAGTAATAGGCAATTATTAAAGCTATAAAGTTGTCTTACTTAAAAAAAAATAGTGTAAAGATAAAAAAAAATGAGTTTTCAAAGTTACTGCATTGATTTTAAGTCAATCAACCCAAATAAAGTATTGAAATGAATGACCCCTGATCTTTTGAAATCTTGTTTTGAAGCCCAGGATAATTTGTCTTTGTGAATTTCATTTTCACGATTCTTTGGTGAGAACAGCTGAGACCTGAAATCACAGAGCCAGTCACCCTGCCACAGACTCTAGTCCCATTTTCTACTGATCCCTCATGATCAGTTCTAATTCTGCAAGAATCTCTTCAAATACCCATTGGTTGACACTCAATGGAAATTCAGGAAAATAGCATTTTTAATGGGAGACTTTCCCATAATTATAATACCATTTGGTCCAATTAAAAGTGCCAGTTAACTTTAGTGGTAATAATCTGACACGCTTAACCAGTAGGGCAGAATGTACACTAGCATGTGCAAACAGAACACATTTATTAGAATCTTATTTTAGTTCTATAGTTAGAAAGTAGCCATTTGTCAATAATCCTGTGCTCTTATAACGGCTATATAAAAATATATGAAAATACTAAGCAAGGCTGGCGTTCATTGAGAAGATTAGGCATGTATGATTGGTATATGCTTATGGAATTCTGGCAAATCACATCTTAGTGATAAGCTATAATGACTATAATAAGCCATGGAAAATTCAGTCCAAATTTCACAATGGGGTTCTAGTTAACAATAGACGTTTAAAGGTTAATCTAATTAATGAATGTGCTTACAGTATTTTAAAATATAGTCATTTGAGTTTGGATATATAAGGCATTTAAATCATTTTAGACAGGCACTCAGAAAACCATATCCATTGTACTTAATAGCTGAAGACTGTAGTTTTACATGGAGAGTACAATTTACATCAGAGCTGCCTGTTGCAGAGTCACCACGAGTCCCTCGGATATTAACTGTTTGAACACATAGTTCTAAAACTCTAAACCCCTGGAGAAAAGACATAGTTGTTTTAGTGTGAAAGAAAACTAAAGCACACTGATCAATGAGAAATAATACTGAAGCTGTAAAGCTGGGCAAATTAGCTCACACCTAGGCTTATATTTTCATGGAGAGGTGATTTGGTTTTTCTTTTTCTTCATCAGCATATGTTTCCATCCACACAAAGTAATATAAATCAATGGCCTCTCACAGTGTGACTTTTTTATTTAAGAAAAAGAATGCATTACTTTACCTTCTTTCTATAATTTATTTAGTGAAATGGATACAAAATTTGGTGAAGTCTCAAAGGAACACAACAATACACACACAGGCACACACAGACTCACACAAATAAAACTCCTGAGAAATCCACTGTGTTGAGGCTCCGATGTTATTTTTCTATGAAACGAACACAGATAAAGTGTTTATCAACTCCTCACAAAGCCTTAACTCAGGATAAACAGATCAACCAGGACAAGCAAATCATTGAGCAAGCACCCTGGATGGGATGATTTTGCTGTTTGTGGTGAGGCATTGAACAACAACTGTGCTGCTTCTGGGGAGAGAGAGAGGGAGAGGTCATGGAGGGAGAAGGAGGAAAGAACCAGAGACTCACACTGGCCCTGAAATTGCTATTTACCTCTTAAAATGGAATTCTCACCTAGACCTCACCAGTATCCTAAGATTATCTGCAAATCTGGCTTTAATTAATGGACCTGGATATCTCTGGCTGAACTGCATGAAAGCAACTTTTTGTGTGTGTGTGTGAGCTGTTTACCACCTAAATTGTGCTGAACTGAAACGAGAACGGTCCCGAAGGTACAACCGAGCCAGGCCTTCTGGGGAAAACCAGGCTACCACCGCCCATGTTTCACTCTGATTATTCAAATGACAGCGTGCAGGAGGTGAGCGAGGAAAGGGCATATGACCCTCACACCTAGAAGTGACTGCAGGCTGTTTTCCAGAGAACAGTCACACCATTCGTCAGGAAGCAGAATGATACAAGGCAGATGAGAAAATGTCTCCATTTAGGGTGTCATTCTGGAATCTAGTTGCAATACAGTTCATTTGCATCTCATCTTTTGTTCGCTTGCTCGATATTCATAGAAGGAAGAAGGGAAGGAAAACAATAGGACTGGCTCCCTGTAAACTCAGTTTTTCCCTTCCTCCTTCACTTGCAATATAAGCTCCATCTGATTTTCAGTGGTCTAAATAAAATACATTGAGGATCTACTATTGCTGAATCAAGGTGCCCCCTGAATGATATGCCCAAAGATGATTGATCCATAAGTCAGGTTCACAAAAGGCCACTGGGGATGAAATCAAGCCTGGGGTTTGAATTCCAGGTCCTATTACCAGCTTCATGACTTTGAGTGATTTACCTGATTTCTCTGAACCTCAATTTCCTGATCTGTAAGATAGAGATAATAATAGTTGACACTGTCATCATCTTTGACATCAGCATCATTTCTTATAGAATGTTAAGAATCCTGAAAGCAAATGCATGTAAAGAGATTTTATAAAATTAAAAGCACTATATAAGGCTACTCATTATCATTGCTATTTTAAAACCACCTTCATTTCATCCCATGTGCTATTTGACAAGTTGCTCCTCTATCAATCAGCCTTTCCTGGGACTTTACAACCCTATCCACAGATGGCAGTGAGCTAAAAATGCAGAACCTAAAAAATATTCTTTTTGGAAGTCTTGCCATTTTGCCAGATAGTTTTGTCTCTCTCACCTGGGATGACTGTATATTGCTTGAGAAAATTACCAGTTGGTGTTGCTTTGGGTCTAAATAAGAGAAAATGTGGGGAGAAAAAGAATCCTTCTATTGGCAACTAAATATCAATTCAGAAATCTAGTCCAATTTAATGTAAATCATTGGAATAATGACTTCCTTAAATAGCAGCCTCATAGTGACTATCAGGAGAGAAGATTACGGGGTAACCTACCACATAACGCAGACTGTATGAATTTTATGCCGGCTGTTTTAAGTACTCCCCCTCCCCCAACAGTAGTTAATAAGCTAGTAAAAAACGAAGGCAATCTTTTGAAACACTGAACAGTCTGGCTGAGAGGTTTTGTTTCCTGGTATGGGAAATTCTTATAGACCAGTAGCTGGACCGATAAGCATCTGTCCTGACAGTTACTTTGATGATTTAACAAACATAAGGCAGTGGCCACCTGATGTGAAGAGCCAACTCATTGAAAAAGACCCTGATGCTGGGAAAGATTGAGGGCCAGAGAAGGGGTTGACAGAGGATGAGACGGGTAAATCGTATCACCTACCCAATGGACATGAGCTTGAGCAAGCTCCAGGAGATAGTGGAGGACAGGGAAGCCTGGTGTGCTGCAGTCCCTGAGGTTGCAAAGAGTTGGATATGACTTAGCAACTGAACAGCAACACCAATAACAACAGTAGCACCAACAAGGCATTAAGAGATGCTTCAGTATACTGTTTGAGAAACTGGAATCTGGAACAGATCTGCGTTCAAGGAAAATTCAGGCACTTCATAGCTATGTGATTATTTTTAACCTTGATCTATCAATACTATAGAAGTATTTTCATCAAGACTTCTTGGGAAGACAAAAACATGTGATAATGGGCAAAAAGACATTGGAAAAATGTATCATCAATTCTGAAATTAGTTACCTATTGCTGTGTAACAAAGTATTTCAAAATTTAGTGGCTTACATTAAAAAGAATACATTTGAATCAGTTCTAATAAGATGGATGAAACTGGAACCAATTATACAGAGTGAAGTAAGCCAGAAAGAAAAACACCAATACAGTATACTAACACATATATATGGAATTTAGAAAGATGGTAATGAGGACCCTGCATGCAAGACAGCAAAAGTGATACAGATGTGTAGAGCGGACTTATGGACTCTGAGGGAGAAGGAGAGGGAGAGGGAGAGGGAGGGATGATTTGGGAAAATAGCATTGAAATATGTATACTATCATGTAAGAAATGAATTGCCAGTCTATGTTCAATGCAGGATGCAGGATGCTTGGGGCTGGTGTATGGGGATGATCTGGAGGGAAGATGTGGGGTGGGAGGTGGGAGGGGGGTTCATGTTTGGGAGTTCGTGTAAAAAAATAAATACAAAAAATAAATAAATAAAGAAGTCACCTTCTTTATTCTTGATGATATTCTTTAGTCTAATGTCTACTTTCATACTAATCTAACCATTTCAATTTTTTAGAGTTCTTAGTGTTAGCATAATGTGCTTTTTTCCCCCATCCTTTTGTTTTTAACTATGTGTGTCTTTGTATTAGCTGTGTGTTTCTTATAGTCAGCGTAGAGTTGGATCTTGCCTTTTTATCAGATCTGACTATCTTTGCTTGTAAATAGGTGTTTAGACCATTTACTCTTAACCATTGATATCGTACAATGGGTCATCTTGCTGTTTATTTTCTGTTTCTTATCCCTCTTTGTTCCTTTTTTTCTGCCTACCTTTTGATTAATTGAATATTTTGATTTTATTTTACTTTCTTTATTGGTTTATTAGCTACAGCTCTCTGACTTGTAACCTGAATGGTTGTGTTAGGGTTAATAATGTTAATCTTCAACTTATCACAGCCTGTCTTCAAGTGATACTGGTTCATCTCACATAGCTCAGTGGTAAAGAATTCAGCTGCAGTGCGGGAGACCTGGGTTCAGTCTCTGGGTTGGGAAGATCCCCTGGAGGAGGGCATGGCAAGCCACTCCAGTATTGACGCCTGGAGAATCCCACGGACAGAGGAGCGTGGTGGGCTACAGTCCACGCAGTTGCAAAGAGTTGGACATGACCGAAGCAACTTAGCATGCCTGCATTATGCTTCTGTTCGCTTTTGACCTTTTTGCTATTGTTAGTTTTCTTTTACACGCATGGTGAAACCTGTATTACATTGCTTTTGTTTACCCATCAGTTATATTTTTTTTGAAGTATACGTGATTACCAGTCAGTTACCTTCTATGGAGACTTAATTTTAAAATTCTTAAAACATATTAACCATGAAGTTGCCATTTTGGTGTTCCTCATTTCTTTGTGTAGATACAGATTTCTTATCTGATATTGTTTTTTTCCTGCTTCCTTTAACATATCTTATTATGTGGCTCTGCTGATAATAAATTCTCAGAGCTTTCATTGGAAATGTTTTTTATTTTGCTTTCCTTTTTGACAGCTGTATTTTGCTGAGTGTGAAATTCTAAGATTTCAGTATGTTGAAAAATCTTTTACCATTGCATTTTCATTTGCATTGTTTCTGTCAGGAAAGCTAATGTTGTCTTTATCTTTGCTCCCTTGTATGTAATATCTCTTTTCCTCTGGCTGATTTACAATTTTTTCTTTTTATCATTATTTTTGAATAATTTGATCATATAATAGCTTGTGCTTTCATACAGATTTTTTCGTGTTTCTTATGCTTGGGGTTTGCTTAGGTTCTTAGATCTGTAGATTTATAGTTTTTATCAAATTTTGAAAACTTACCTTCATTATATCTTTAGTACATTTCTTTCCTCCTCCCCTGCCATCTCCTCTCCTTTGGGACTCCAATTACATGGGAGTTAGGCTGCCCAAAGTTACTCTACAGTTGTCTGACACTCTGCTAATTTTTTGGCAGTTTTTCTTTCTGTTTCATTTTGGATGGCTTCTATTGATGGTTCAAGTTCACTGGTATTTATTCTGCCGTGTTTCATCTGCTGTTAATCTGATCTTGGGCATGGGTGTGTTTATGTCACATTATGTATCTTCATCTCAGAGTTTAGTTTGATTCCTCTTAAAATCTTCCACATCTCAACCTTGTGATCATACAGAATACAGTCTTACTGTCTTCGTGTCCTTTTTATTT
Organism: Oreotragus oreotragus; assembly: GCA_006410675.1. NCBI lineage: Eukaryota > Metazoa > Chordata > Mammalia > Artiodactyla > Bovidae > Oreotragus > Oreotragus oreotragus. The sequence goes on from SJYX01010774.1 coordinate 45,117, forward strand.
TACTAATTTTAACATCTGTGTCCTTTCTAGATTGGACTTGTTTTTATTTTATCCAATTATGTGTCATATTTTCCAGCTGCTTTGTATGCCTGGTGATTTTTTTTTTTAATTGGATATCAGATCCTGTGAATTTTACTGTGTTGAGTGCTGAGTAGTTTTGCATTCCTATGAATGTTACTGAGTTTGGGGAGGGAGGTGCGTGTAAGTTATTTGGAATGAATTTAGTCCTGTCAGAACTGGCTTTTAATTCTTGTTAGGTAGGACCGGTGTAGTGTGCAGTCTGGGGTGAATTATTCCCTACTCCTTAGCGATGACCCTTCAGTACTCTACCCAGTGTTCATGAATCACGAGCGAATAGGTAGTATTCCTGGCCTTGTGTGAGCACCAAGCCTGTTACCTCGAATCCTTCTGTGTTCTGTTTCTTAAATTTTTTGATGCATCTTGGTTCCTTTCCACGTGAGCACACATTGATGAGTCCTCTGCTGCTTTCTTGGTACCGCTCTGTCCTCTCCTGCGTGCTTCTTACTTTCCTGCAAACCCTCTCTGCCTTGATCCCTTGCATGCTCACCCCCATCCCTTCAGCTCATGGAGTTTGCCAGGTTCTGTTATATTCTTTCTCTCTGCACCATATCCTGAAGATGTGCTCAAGGCAGAGGCTGGTGTAGTCATCAGGGTCATGATTCTAGTTTCTTGTTCCTCGGGGATGACTCAGCTTCTCACTGGTGTTCAGACCTTCAGATGTAACTTTTTTTTTTTTTTTTTTGTTGTTGGTGTTTCATGTAGGAAGATAAATCTAGTTCCTGTTACTCTGGTTTGATCAGAACTCTCTAAAAATTTATAGGTTTTAAGGAAAGCCACATTTAATATCATCTATATATATATAGCCATATATGAAAAGAAAGAAAGTTAGTCGCTCAGTCATGTCCAACTCTTTGCAAACCCATGGACTATAGCCTGGCAGGCTCCTTTGTCCATGGGATTCTCCAGGCAAGAGTACTGGAGTGGGTTGCCATTTCCTTCTCCAGGGGATCTTCCCAACCCAGGGATTTAACCTGGGTCTCCTGCATTACAGGCAGATTCTTGACCATTTGAGCCACCAATTAAGATCAATATGAAAAATTGCATTCAAGCAAACTGTTACAAACAAAAATTCAAAGTAAAGTCATTTCTTATAGGAGCCATCCTGCAGGAAGATTAATTTATTGCAGTGAGTTCTAGACACCGGATAATTTTTTGTATCAGATTTTATCTGGTTCCTATATATCTTATAGTTGATGGTGAAATATTTCTGTTGTATGCAGCTTTGACATTAAGAAAAAGAAAGATGAACTTTTGAGTCTTTTTAGAGAAGCAGCATATTATGTTGCAGAAAACGCACAGGTGTGGAGTCAGATGGATTTGAAGTCAAATCCCAGCTGTCTGACCTTGGACAACTTAAATAAGCTCTCTGAACTTGGCTTCCTTCATGTGTAAAACAACCATTTTGTTGTGAACATTAAATGAAATATTCCAGTGCTTGGCACAGCTGTTTTCCAGAGAACAGTCACACCATTCGTCAGGAAGCAGAATGATACAAGGCAGATGAGAAAATGTCTCCATTTAGGGTGTCATTCTGGAATCTAGTTGCAATACAGTTCATTTGCATCTCATCTTTTGTTCGCTTGCTCGATATTCATAGAAGGAAGAAGGGAAGGAAAACAATAGGACTGGCTCCCTGTAAACTCAGTTTTTCCCTTCCTCCTTCACTTGCAATATAAGCTCCATCTGATTTTCAGTGGTCTAAATAAAATACATTGAGGATCTACTATTGCTGAATCAAGGTGCCCCCTGAACGATATGCCCAAAGATGATTGATCCATAAGTCAGGTTCACAAAAGGCCACTGGGGATGAAATCAAGCCTGGGGTTTGAATTCCAGGTCCTATTACCAGCTTCATGACTTTGAGTGATTTACCTGATTTCTCTGAACCTCAATTTCCTGATCTGTAAGATAGAGATAATAATAGTTGACACTGTCATCATCTTTGACATCAGCATCATTTCTTATAGAATGTTAAGAATCCTGAAAGCAAATGCATGTAAAGAGATTTTATAAAATTAAAAGCACTATATAAGGCTACTCATTATCATTGCTATTTTAAAACCACCTTCATTTCATCCCATGTGCTATTTGACAAGTTGCTCCTCTATCAATCAGCCTTTCCTGGGACTTTACAACCCTATCCACAGATGGCAGTGAGCTAAAAATGCAGAACCTAAAAAATATTCTTTTTGGAAGTCTTGCCATTTTGCCAGATAGTTTTGTCTCTCTCACCTGGGATGACTGTATATTGCTTGAGAAAATTACCAGTTGGTGTTGCTTTGGGTCTAAATAAGAGAAAATGTGGGGAGAAAAAGAATCCTTCTATTGGCAACTAAATATCAATTCAGAAATCTAGTCCAATTTAATGTAAATCATTGGAATAATGACTTCCTTAAATAGCAGCCTCATAGTGACTATCAGGAGAGAAGATTACGGGGTAACCTACCACATAACGCAGACTGTATGAATTTTATGCCGGCTGTTTTAAGTACTCCCCCTCCCCCAACAGTAGTTAATAAGCTAGTAAAAAACGAAGGCAATCTTTTGAAACACTGAACAGTCTGGCTGAGAGGTTTTGTTTCCTGGTATGGGAAATTCTTATAGACCAGTAGCTGGACCGATAAGCATCTGTCCTGACAGTTACTTTGATGATTTAACAAACATAAGGCAGTGGCCACCTGATGTGAAGAGCCAACTCATTGAAAAAGACCCTGATGCTGGGAAAGATTGAGGGCCAGAGAAGGGGTTGACAGAGGATGAGACGGGTAAATCGTATCACCTACCCAATGGACATGAGCTTGAGCAAGCTCCAGGAGATAGTGGAGGACAGGGAAGCCTGGTGTGCTGCAGTCCCTGAGGTTGCAAAGAGTTGGATATGACTTAGCAACTGAACAGCAACACCAATAACAACAGTAGCACCAACAAGGCATTAAGAGATGCTTCAGTATACTGTTTGAGAAACTGGAATCTGGAACAGATCTGCGTTCAAGGAAAATTCAGGCACTTCATAGCTATGTGATTATTTTTAACCTTGATCTATCAATACTATAGAAGTATTTTCATCAAGACTTCTTGGGAAGACAAAAACATGTGATAATGGGCAAAAAGACATTGGAAAAATGTATCATCAATTCTGAAATTAGTTACCTATTGCTGTGTAACAAAGTATTTCAAAATTTAGTGGCTTACATTAAAAAGNGGGAAGACAAAAACATGTGATAATGGGCAAAAAGACATTGGAAAAATGTATCATCAATTCTGAAATTAGTTACCTATTGCTGTGTAACAAAGTATTTCAAAATTTAGTGGCTTAAAAATAGACATTTATTATTGCAGTTTCCATAGATCAGGAATTAGGAATGGCTCCTCTGGATGGTTCTGTCTTGTATCTTCAGTGAGATTACAGCTATGATGTTGGCCAGGGATGCAGGCATCTGAAGACTTGACTGGGATGGGGAAATCCAGTTCCAAGAGAGCTCACTCACATGGCTGTTGGCATGAGGCTTTGGCTGCTTTACTGGCTGATGGCAGGAGGCTCAGTCTCTTGCCACGTCGGCCTCTCCAGTGGGCTGCTTGAGCGTCCTCACCACATGGAAGCTGGCTTCTGCCAGAACAAGTGACTGAAAGAGAGCAAGAACTTAGCCACTGTGTCTTTGGTGGCCTAGCCTTAGAAGTCATCAGCTACCATTTCCATGATATCTTAATGCTTACAAAATCAGCCCTAGTAAGTGTGTAGGAGAATGGCTATACAAGAGCAAAAATACTATGTGGCAGAGGTCACTGGGGATCATCTTTGAGACAGGCTACCACATATGGTAAAAGTAAAGCTATTTGTATAGTGCATTCAGAATGTCCCTAAAGCAGAATGTTCCTCAGCTCGGAACACTGAAAGAGTCTGAGGGCTACTGTGTGTGGGATAAAGAGGGACTCAAAGAAAGATGCAGGGGAAAAGAAGACTTCACCCAAGTACTGGTGGAATTAGGCAGTCGTAATTCTTTTATTCTGAATTAAGCTGGTAATTACAATTTCCTTATTCTCTCTAGGGAGCTCAAGTCAACCTAAATAATCAGTTGTTAGTTTTTTTTTTTTTTTTTTTGGGCTTAAAAAGTGACATTTCTTAAACTATCCAAAAAGAAAGCCTTATAATTAAAAAAAAAAAAAAAAACCACTCAGTTCAGCCTAGAAAAAAGAGAATTGATACTTTTAAACAAATATAAGCATCCGTTGAGTGAGTTCAATCATATTCCTTTGAAGCTAAATCATACACAGTAGGATATAAAGTCCCCAAGTCTGCTTTACTAGAGGTGCCTTGAAGTGTCTTCCTTATCAAGTAAAGTGAAAGTCGCTCAGCCATGTCTGACTTTTTGTGACCCCATGGACTGTGAAGTGAAGTCGCTCAGTCGTGTCTGATTCTTTGCGACCCCATGGACTGTGGCTTCCTATGCTCCTCTGTCCATGGGATTTTCCAGGCAAGAATACTGGAGTGGGTTGCCATTTCCTCAGTCCATGTAATTCTCCAGGCCAGAATACTGGAGCGGGTAGCCGTTCCTTTCTCCAGAGGATCTTCCCGACCTAGGTCTCCTGCATTGCAGGCAGATTCTTTACCAGCTGAGCCATCAGGGAAGCCCGTCTTCCTTATTAACTCTGTTGTTACTTTTCTCTGTTATACTATTATAATGAGTCTTTATTTGTTTGGGGTGATGGTGGATGACAGAGATTAACAAGAGTCAAGGGCCTCAAGCAGGCTTCCTGTGACAGGAATGAGAAATCAAATGTTTTGTAAATAGTACTTTTCTGTTTATCAGTGCTTAACTAAACGTTTATACATTTAGTATGCTAGGGATCAATAGTGAGTGTAACATGCAGGCCTCCACTCACTCCACCATCTTCTAGCTTTGGACAAACTAGTAACCTCTTTGCAACTCAATGTTCTCATCTGTACACTGTGAATATTAATAGTCTCTATCTTTTAGGGTTTTGTAAGGATTAAATGAGCTAATATGGGTAAAGTATTTAGAATAGTGCCCCGTATCTGCCAATCATCACATAGTAGTGATGTAAAGAGCAGCTGCATGCATTCATATCAGTATCACTCTTCCCTCTCTACTTCCGTTCTTTCCTTCTGTGTGAGTGAGTGTGTGTGTGTGTGTGAAATTTTTGGTGTTTTAGCCAATTCATTAAACAAGATTTATATTCTTAACCTTAATAAGGGTCAGTGGGGAGAAAATTTCATTCATTCATTCTTTGATTCAACAAATCTATTTTAAGCCTCTACTGTGTGGTAGAAACTGTAGAAGGGGAGAGTCCTGGAGTAAAATCATAAATGTGAAGACACACATACACACACAGAGATTCATATAAGGACATTAAAATCCAGTGAGACATACAAGCCTGCTTATAAATAACTCTAGACCAGTACAAATATCCCAGGGTTATAAGGGTAAAAAAGAAACTTACACAAAATGCAATGGTTCTGTGAAATAGAAAGCAATCAGTTTCAAAATGGGAGTATTGATAGAGGCACCATAGAGAGGGATGAATTTAAGCTGGTCTTTAAAAATGAGTTGGTTCAGGCAGACAGAAAATGTACAAAAAAGGAGAAAGTCACTCTAAATAGAGGGCACAGCAAGAAAAACTTACACAAGAGAGAAAATGGCCATTATCTGAGGTGAGTGTGAAATACATCAGCATTCCTGGACCTTGGACTTGCAGGTCATGAGTGGAATTGATGGAAAAGCCTTGATGCTGAAGACATGAGACTTCAGCTTATAGACGTTCAGAGCTCCGCACATGCCCATTGCTGGTGTTTGAAGGTGTTTATAATGCTTTTCCTTTGAGGTATTTATTTAGTTATTTGAAAGATTTGTTTTCCTGGAAAACTGGGAAAACTTCAAGTGAAAAGCCACAAGAAATAAAACCCCAGTGAAATCAATGTAATCATCTACTTGGGAAATGCTTGGGAGATGATTTGCACAAAATACACTTGTGCCTTCCTTTGGGATTGCAGTTTATCTGAATTGGCTGCCCTAAGGCTCAAAGGATCCATGTATGCAAGAATGACGGCTTCCTTGAAGTGGAAGGCTGGCCCCAGGCATGATGCCCTCAAACAAGGAGTGCTGGAGTCAGTGGAAGGGGCAAAAGGAGGGAGGAAATGAAATGGTCATGAGCAAAGGCTTTGGAGATGGGACTTATAACCCGGAGGAGATGTACCATTTCCTCTCTGTGTGATATAAAGCAAATCACTTGTTTCTTAGTTAAGACTCTTCGTCTGTAAAATTATAATAATCAAACCCTATTGACTCTATTGTTTTGAGGATTTAAAGATATCATTCATATAAAGTGCTTGGCACTTGGCTCACAGTAAGTGCTTAATAAGCGAAGAATATAATTTTAGGTGTTGTTGATGTGTTGTGGTTAATCTCATAGGTAATGTTCAACATGGAGAGAGAGCTGAATCTAGACACAGTGAACATATTTAACTGAGACTGAGGTTTTTGAGCTTCTATCATGTACAACATCCTTGTATTGAGAACTTCCTGCCCCATTTTTCTGTAAATGGACAATAAAGGCTAATTTGGAGAGTACAGGTCATCCTACCTTTGCGATATAAGAGCAGCCTTTTTATCTACAAGAGATTATTATTTATTTTTTTTTGAGAGTGCATCAGAGGGAGTAATGAGTGAGAAAGGAGAGGGTCTCTGTCCAGCCAATCAGAAGTGCTGAATGACTGAATGATGCTGTTCAAATGCTGCTATTTGTATTTCCTTCTTCCAGCTTCTGAAGCAGGCATTAATGTACCTTGTCTGTGCTTCCCTAGCACTCAATGTAATGTCAAGTAAGATGTAAGAGCAGAAACACAGAGGTTAGGTTGCTCTGTGCCTTTTGTTTCTCGTCTATAAAATAGGATACTTCTGTATGGCTTAACTGATCTGATTTATGTAAGCCCTTACACCAATGACTAGACCAGCTGCTCTACAGGTGTTAGTTACTATTTTAGATGATCACTACCAAAAACTATAATCATAAGTCTGACTGTTTATATCCACTGTTAGACTCCAAGCAGATTTATTTTGAAGAACATATCTGAAACAAGATATACATCCCTAGAGAAACTATAGAAAAGTGAAAACTTAGGGTTCACTCTGACAAGTAGTAGAAAATGCCCACTGTCCTTCAAAAGATGGAAGCAATCCTAGTCTTGGACTCAGGTGGCCATGACACAGAGAGGACCTGAGCCTGGCATCCTCTAATGCCAAGTCATGCCAGAGCCTGATGTTCACTTGTGAGCCAGTGTGTCCATGCCAAGAGCATCCAGGAGGCCAGGCCAACATTACACAGAGCAGACGCTCTATTGGCTGAACCACCTTGGGGCCTTGCCAGGGAAGGTGGGATGGGGCAGAGACCATGGAAAGAGGCCTGGGAAGTGAGGCTGGTGAGAAAGGAAGACATGGCCAAACATATCTCACAGCCTCTGTCCCTCCATCCCTGACCACTGCTTCCCATCCAGTCAGTTCACAATGGCAGCAACAGACGTGTGGTGCCTGAAAGGTACTACCTTTTATAAGCTGCTGAGGCTTTTGAAAATTATTGTTTGAATAATGGCTGTGTGTATTCTAAATTCCAGGAAGTCTAACTCAAAATAGCTCCAGAGAATCATAAGCTTTGGAAATAATGCACCTGCTGGGAAAGTTCTATTGTTTATTTTTTTTTAGGTGGCCAAAGTATTGGAGTTTCAGCTTCAGCATCAGTCCTTCCAATGAATATTCAGGACTGATCTTTAAGATTGGTTGGATCTCCTTGCAGTCCAAGACCCTTGTTTTGAATGGTTATTCTCTCTCATTTAAGGTTGGGTTTTCTGAGTGTGACAGTAGAGATGATCCTAAGGCAACTTAACGCCTTTATTGTTTTTCTCACATAACAGTGTGGTTGGGGATGGGGAGTGGAGAAATGAGAATTTCATTAGGAAAACATATTTATTTGAAAAGGTGATGGGGGAAGATTAACCTGAATAAGTAAACACTTAAAATTTTTACTGTTTTCATTATGAGAATTCCGATGATCATTGAAGGTAATATGGGTAATGTAGAAAGGCAGAAGAAAAGAGGAAATAACCCACTTTCTCACCTCTGAAACAGTTTCCCACACTCTCAGATATTCGTCAAAAGTCAAGTTATTGGATGAAAGAGTATCTTTGTGAATACTTTCTAGGCTTTAGATAATCATTCCCTAATTGGTCTCCAGAAACATGGTACCGATTCATGCATCGACCAATAAAGTAAGGCAGTGTTCATTTCCTGGCACCCTTGCCAACTTCAGGTTTATAAAATACACACATGCACTGCATACAGGCACATCTAGTTGCATATTTAGTGGGTGGAAGTGATATTGAAATGATAGTGAAGTGATATTGCATTATAGTGCAAATTACTTCTAAACTTAGACATTTTCATGTAAGCAATTGGCATTTTTTTTGTCATCAGTTACCATTATTCTTTGCATAGTTTTCTTTAGGAGTATTTCTCTTTTTTTGTATTTACTTATAAAACCCCTCTTCCATTAAGCCCATTAACCTTGTTTTTATCATATATGCAGATATGAGCTTCAGTAGAACCGTTTCACAGGATCACAAGTTCAAGAGTCAGCTTATACTTTATTATGAAGGGCAACTGGTTTCCCGCTCTCTTTAAAATTTTGCTGTTCAGATTGCATGCTCAGGAGACTGTGTGTGAAAAGAGTCTGGACTTTGAAGTTGGACAGACCTACTTCAGTCCTAGCCCTGACACACTCTCTAGCTGAGCGCCTGGGATATTTATTGAACCTCTGCAAGTCTCAGATTTCTCTCCTGAGTAACAGGAATCCTCTGGCCTTGCTTTGAGAGGTAGATAGCTTATGGATGGTGTCTGGTGCAGAGGTGTGTTCTGTAAATACTCCCTTTCCGTACCCCTCAAAGCTGTGCTGTTCTGTAGGTGCGTCTACATACGTGAATTTCGTTTCACTAAAGAGCGTGTGTATTTTACTCCATTTATAGCCAGACATGCAATGATACATTAATGTTTACTGCATAAAACTGTGAAGTGTGATAAAAGTACCAGTGAGAATAGAAAATTCTTAGTGAGCCATGTGAATTATTTGCATCTAGGAGAGATTTTTATTTTCAAGCTCAGGGATACTCTTAGCAAATTCGGGTCTGTTCTATAAATGTGGGAGACGATATAAGTTATAGCATTCTAGAGAAAAGAAAAAAAAAAAGGCACAGGCAACCTCAAACCCTCAAAATTATTTTTGATTTTGAACAACTCCTAGTGAAGTCTCAAAATACTTGTAAGTCTTATCATTGAGAATTTGTGTCTCAGTGTCTTCTTTCTTCCTTTGTAGGTGTGGCTGGATCTCTTAAAACCTATTGTCAAGCAGATTAGAAGTAAGTATGCGCCTCTCCTGTTTAACAGCAATGTCAGATGGAAGCCTTGTCTAGACGTCCACTGCCCTGCAGGCGACTAGCCCTGGAGCCACCTCTTGTTTTTGCCTTACAATTGTGTTTTGTCGTCTGCTAATTTCCGTGCTATTCAAATGCATCTTGTGCAATTTTAATATATAACAATTTGGTAATCAGAACCTTGCCTGGAAAAGTCAAATGTCACTTTGATTAACGATTGAAGCAGGCTGTTAAGGCCCAGAGCAATTGAGCTGGTCTCTGTGCTTGTGTTTCTTATTGTCACTTTTGCAGAGGGAGGTGGAAGTATTTATTCATAAAATTGCCATTAGGATTTCTTTGCTGCCTTTTCAAAGCCGGTGAAATTAGAGTGCAAGTGGTATTTGCAGGGGGGAAAAAATAGGTGCCCCCAAATGTGTCTGTCTAAATGGTAAACAAAACAGAGGAGGTCTGGCCTGCATTTAAAAAGAGTTGTTGAAGAAAAGATTAAGGAGGGTCTGGGAGAGAAGTTAGAAAAAGACACACTTGGATTTCCCCTTCCTCTTATTTTACAGCAGCGCCAAACCACTCTCCCTTCCCTCTGATTGGAGGGGTCAGGTTCAGAGACAGCTGTGTTCTCCAGTTCATCCCACATGGTGCCTCACTGCAGCCAGACCCCAGGCAGGAGTCTGAGGATGGTACCCAGGCTGCATGCCTTTAGTTGCGCATGAAACACGCAGTACCTCGTGGGGTCGGTTTTATGTCTGATTAAGAAACCCCACCAGGCCACTTACAGCAATTGATGTGAATGTAATAAACAGGCGCACTGTGTTAAATGGGCCCTTATGCAATTGAAATTGGTGTTGATCTTCTGTCATTGAAATTAAGCAATTATTAACGCAGAAAACAAAACAGCCGTTGTTCAGCGTTTCTTGGGCGGCTGGCCAGCGACTATGTGTGCAGGACACATGGCTGAGAAAAGCCCCCAGGCCTGAAGGCTGGAGGGAGCGTATCATCTCGAATGATGACATTTGTCCCTGATGGGAACCCAAGATGGGACCTGCAGATGGTGGAAGGATGTCAGAGCCGGGGACCGCGGCTGTGGCTTGGGTCAGCACCTGAGCAGAGGTTCAGCTTTCCAACTCTGTAGGTTGTGACAAGGCTGTCGTTCTCCATTTAGTACCAGGATCTGCCTAGCCTCGGGTTGTCTAAGGATCCAAATAGCCTCGTTTAAATCCCCATTTGTGAAAATTGCTGTGCGGAATTAGCTAGACATTCCTGTCTTTCCCATTTTGTTCTTGTTCTTTCGTGAGCTGGGATTCCTGTTAATTTGGGGAGTGGTTAGTGGAAAGGAGCCTGGCTGCTCTTGGCTTCAGTGCTCATGGGCCTTGTTTTCTTTCCGGTTTGTACAAATCACTTAACATCACCTTATGATACATCATTTTAGTTTTCTTTATATTTGAATGTGTTATCATAGAAACGATAGCACAACATCTATTTTTTGTGATAGTGTAAGGTGGATCAGAAAGACATCTTCTGCTTTTATACCACTGCTGTTAAGATTTGGATTTCATCGTAAAACCTTGCATTTTATAGAACATAAACTTATTGCTGTTATTCTAAATGTCAGAACCTGTAAGATTGCTTTTGCATTGTGGCTTATACAGCAAAATAAACTCTGACTCCGGTGACAAATGGTTATTTTATCATCGATTTGATATTCTAATTCTGTGAAGTTCCCTATCTCATTCCCAGTCTCACCCTGCCCACCCCCTTCCAGACCTGCTTCTTAATTTTGTTGGGCATTATTAATAAAATGGTATACCAGATACTTAACAAAGGCTTTGACCACCAGCAATGAGTACATTAGCTGCTGTGGCTTGAAGACAAATAATAAATTACATACCTGATTTACCTTTTCATTATGCTTTCCCTAAGCTGTCTAAAGCCTATATTTGGGCTAATGTACATGCATGCTAAGTTGCTTCAGTCGTGTCCCACACTTTGTGACCCCATGGACTGTAGCCTGTCAGGCTCCTCTGTCCGTGGGATTCCACAGGCAAGAATACTGGAGTGGGTTGCCATGCCCTCCTCCAGGGGATCTTCCTGACCCAGGGATCAAACCTGTCTTCTGCATTGGCAGGCGGATTCTTTACCACTAGCGCCATCTGGGAACATGTCTGCTTTAAAATCTGGATAAGTCTTCAGAGAAAAAGTCTGATGCCTCAGTGTAATACCTTTGTCACAGTATTTTANGTTCTGGTGGGTGGAGCTGGATTTCTTCTCTCTGGAGTGCAATGAAGTGTCCAGTAATGAGTTATGAGATGTCAATGTTTTTGGAGTAACTTTCGGAAACCTGTATATTGGAGCTCAGGGCTGTGTTCCTGTATTGCTGGAGAATTTGCATGGTATGTCTTGCTCTGGAACTTGTTGGCCCTTGGGTGGTGCTTGGTTTCAGTGTAGGTATGGAGGTGTTTGATGAGCTCCTGTCAATTAATGTTCCCTGGAGTCAGGAGTTCTCTGGTGTTCTCAGGATTTGAACTTAAGCCTCCTGCTTCTGGTTTTCAGTCTTATTTTTACAGTAGTCTCAAGACTTCTCCTTCTATACAGCACTGTTGTTAAAACATCTAGGTTAAAGATGAAAAGTTTCTCCACAGTGAGGGACACCCAGAGAGGTTGACAGAGTTTCATGGAGACGAGAAGAGGGAGGAGGGAGTTAGAGGCAACCCAAATGAGATGAGGTGGAATCAACAGAGGAGAGAGCAAGCTAGCCAGTAATTACTTCCTTATGTGCACTCCACAACTGGACTGCTCAGATATGTTCACAGAGTTATACAGAGAAGAGGAGAGGGAGGAAGGAGACAGAGGTGGCCAGGAGGATAAAAGGGGGTAATCAAAAGGGGAGAGACAGATCCAGCCAGTAACCAGTTCCCTAAGTGTTCTCCACCGTCTGGAACACACAGAGATTCACAGAGTTGATAGAGAATAGAGGGGCTAGAGAGGAGACACAGGAGACCTGGTGGAGCAAAAGGAGAGTCCAAAGAGGGAGAGAGCAGTCAAGCCAGCAATCTCACTCCCAAGTAAAAATGGATACTGAAGATTGGGTTATTAAAGGTACAAAATTGATAACAAATACCAAAAAGCAAAGATTAAAAGTCCAAAGTAGAGGCTGGATTTTCAAAAATACAATATTAAAGAAAAAAGAAGAAAGAAAAAAAAAGTCACAAAAATTATTTTAAAAAATCTATATGTATGAAGTTTTCTTTAAGAAATAAGGTCTTTTTTTTTTTTTTGCAAAGTAATAGTAGGTTATAAAAGTGAAAATTAAAGGAGTAATAGAGGACTTAAAANTGGGTATTTATCCTGTTCCTTTACCTGCTGGGTATTCCTCTCTCTCTTCATCTTGTTTATATTGCTGATTTTGGGGTGTCCTTTCTGAATTCTGGCAGTTTGTGGAGTTCTCTTTATTGTCGAGTTTCCTCACTGTGGGTGGGGTTGTACAGGTGGCTTATCAAGGTTTCTTGGTTAGGGAAGCTTGTGTCGGTGTTCTGATGAGTGGAGCTGGATTTCTTCTCTCTGGAGTGCAATGAAGTGTCCAGTAATGAGTTATGAGATGTCAATGTTTTTGGAGTAACTTTCGGAAACCTGTATATTGGAGCTCAGGGCTGTGTTCCTGTATTGCTGGAGAATTTGCATGGTATGTCTTGCTCTGGAACTTGTTGGCCCTTGGGTGGTGCTTGGTTTCAGTGTAGGTATGGAGGTGTTTGATGAGCTCCTGTCAATTAATCTTCCCTGGAGTCAGGAGTTCTCTGGTGTTCTCAGGATTTGAACTTAAGCCTCCTGCTTCTGGTTTTCAGTCTTATTTTTACAGTAGTCTCAAGACTTCTCCTTCTATACAGCACTGTTGTTAAAACATCTAGGTTAAAGATGAAAAGTTTCTCCACAGTGAGGGACACCCAGAGAGGTTGACAGAGTTTCATGGAGACGAGAAGAGGGAGGAGGGAGTTAGAGGCAACCCAAATGAGATGAGGTGGAATCAACAGAGGAGAGAGCAAGCTAGCCAGTAATTACTTCCTTATGTGCACTCCACAACTGGACTGCTCAGATATGTTCACAGAGTTATACAGAGAAGAGGAGAGGGAGGAAGGAGACAGAGGTGGCCAGGAGGATAAAAGGGGGTAATCAAAAGGGGAGAGACAGATCCAGCCAGTAACCAGTTCCCTAAGTGTTCTCCACCGTCTGGAACTCACAGAGATTCACAGAGTTGATAGAGAATAGAGGGGCTAGAGAGGAGACACAGGAGACCTGGTGGAGCAAAAGGAGAGTCCAAAGAGGGAGAGAGCAGTCAAGCCAGCAATCTCACTCCCAAGTAAAAATGGATACTGAAGATTGGGTTATTAAAGGTACAAAATTGATAACAAATACCAAAAAGCAAAGATTAAAAGTCCAAAGTAGAGGCTGGATTTTCAAAAATACAATATTAAAGAAAAAAGAAGAAAGAAAAAAAAAGTCACAAAAATTATTTTAAAAAATCTATATGTATGAAGTTTTCTTTAAGAAATAAGGTCTTTTTTTTTTTTTTGCCAGGTAATAGTAGGTTATAAAAGTGAAAATTAAAGGAGTAATAGAGGACTTAAAAATTTAAGAAAAACAGAATGATCATAAAAATAGTAAAAATATATCTAGGACTTTCTCTGGTGTTGTTGTGGGTATTGTGGGGTCAGTTCATTTTTGGATAGTTCCTTGGTCCATCTTATATTTCTCAAGATCTATAGGCCACTTCCTATGTAGTCAGTACTAACGACAGAGTTTTAATCTATTGCACCTCTCACTGCCAAGGTGGTTACCTCTGTTTTAGCTTCTGTTTGCTAGTCTCTTCAGTGTCTGATTTCTGCCTTGACACAAAGAGGGCAGTGGTGGATACTTTTTTTAGGCTCACTTGTTCAGTCGCACTGTGGGGAGGGAGGGATGCTGCAAACAAATAACACTGGCATGTGTTCTCAATGCCTCAGTCACATTGGGCCTGCCCCCACTCACGGTGCATGTGCCCTCCCTGTCTACACTGCTCAGGCTCTAGGTTGCTCTGTCAGGAGCCATCTGTGGCTGGCCCTGGGTTGCATGCACCTCCCAGGTCTAAGCCACTCAGGTTCAGGCACTTGCGTAGTCCTCAGAGGCACAGACTCAGTTGGGCCTGCGTTTTGTGCCCTCCCAGGTTCAAGCAGCTCAGGTGATGAGGTGTTTGGTGAGTGCGGTCCCTGCGACTTATCACCTCCCCTGTCCCAGCTGCTCAGTTTTCTGGGTGTACAACTGGTGCACATTCTCAGGCAGATGTTGACTGTCCAGAACCCCAAGAATCTTAGTTAGCAAAGCAGCCTGCTTGCAGTTTGGTAGATAATGTCTCTCTGGGGCTGTGATTGCCCCCTTCTAGCTCTGGCTGCCTGTCACCAGAGGGGGATGGTTTGCAGCCAGCTAGTTTTGTTCAGTCCTTTGTTCTGTGCACAGGGCTGGCAGTGTCTTAGGGCTTTTCGCATAGCAGCTATCCCACAGTCTGGTTTGCTAGCCCTAGTTAGTTTGCTCAGAGTGCCCTCGGGGCATTTGGGCCAGATCCTTACTCTAAGCAATGCAGCCAGAGCCTCCCTGCCCAGCTTCCGCTTTCTAGTGGCAGGTGCAGGCGTCTGCATTGCTTCTTTGCTAGGGGAGTTACTATTGGGCTCATAATCTGTGGGTTTTAATTATTTATTTATTTTTCCTCTCTGTTATGTTGCCCTCTGTGCTTCCAAGGCTTGCCACAGACTCAGCAGTGAGAGTGTTTCCTGGTGTTTGGAAACTTCTCTCTTTTTAAAACTCCCTTCCCAGGACGGAGCTCCGTCCATACGTCTTTTGTCTGTTTTTTTGTCTTTTATATTTTTTCCTACCTCCTTTTGAAGACAATGGGCTGCTTTTCTGGGTGCCTGATGTTCTCTGCCGACATTCAGAAGTTGTTTTGTGCAATTCAGTGTTTAAATGTTCTTTTGATGAATTTGTGGGGGAGAAAGTGGTCTCCCTGTCCTATTCCTCCACCATCTTAGGACCGCCCCAGTTCTATTGTTTAGTATCGACTCCATCATTAGGCCAGGGCCATTAGAAAACTGCACTTCAATCTTGCCCTTTTAATCCCCCAGAACTGACACTGACAAGGGTCATGGTTGCCACCCAAGCTCTAAGAAGTTGGATTTAAACTTGGTCCTTTTTCTTACACTTTAGCATGGGATCAGAAGGCTAAGGGATAGCATTGTCTGTATTGTCTCTGAAACGCTTCATATTAAACACTTATTTCCAGTCCTTTCTTCCTTCACTCACTTTATTTCTAGGCTCATATTATTTTATTTTTATTATTTTTAGGCTTGTTTTGTTTTAGTCATTGGGTTTTTTGTTTCTGATATAAATCATAATAGTACATTTGAGAAATAAAGAACTAGAAAAATAAAATTTTGATGTTTCACCATTCTATATACTGAGAGATGACTAAACAAATGCAAATGATCATATTTCTAGCTTTTTTACAATTATAAATCACGTGGCTAAAAACATACTTGGACATATCCTCTGTTGTGTATATGCAAGAAGTTATATAGGGTAGAGTAAGAAATTCTATGAAGCAGTATTACTGGATATTAGGACATTCAGAACTTTAGTAGATAATACTGGTTTTCCTGATAACTCAACTGGTAATAAATCCACCTCCAATGCAGGAGACTCCAGTTCAATTCCTGGATGGGAAAGATCTGCTAGAGAAGGGATAGTTTACCCATTCTAGTATTCTTGGGCTTCCCTTATGGCTTAGCTTGTAAACAATACACCTGCAGTGTGGGAAACCTGGGTTCGATCCCTGGGTTGGGAAGATCCCCTGGAGAAGGGAAAGGATACCCGCTCCAGTATTCTGGCCTGGAGAGCTCCATGAACTAGATAGTCCATGGTGTCACAAAGAGTCAGACACGACTGAGTGACTAAGAACAGCACAGCAGCACAGAAAGGTAAGGGTTCTATTGCTCTTAATTCTCAACACTTGGTTTTTCAGACATATATATATATATATGTATGTATATAACCATCTGGCAGATATTACAGTATTTATTTTTTAAAATTGTTAGGGAGTTTTTGTTTGTTTAATTTTTGTATCTCTTTGTGTTTTGAAGCTCGTGGCCTTTGTGCATTTGGGGTAGTGTTTTTTGTTTTTAAACTTATGGTTACCAGCCTCCAAGTTGAGCTACAACAATTTCTGCTTCTAAATCTCCAGGTCTTTATGTAGTCTCCTTCTACCTTGTTTCAGGGTCTTTCTGTTTGGTAGAATGTGGCAGAGTGACTGCAGGTGATCCCCAAGGATTTGTTATAGAACATGTGAACATGCTCTCTCTGTTAGATTGCTCTGTCTGGGGGAAATCAGCTGCCATTGCTGTGCAGACCCTCAAGCAGTCCCATGGAGAGGCTCATCTGGAGAGCACTGAGGCCTTCTGTCAATAAGCATGTGAATGGGCGATCTGGGTAATGACTCCTCACTGCCAGCCAAAGGTTTAAGTGACCGCAGCCCTCCTGAGCAACCATCTTGACTGTAATCTGGAGACTGTGAACCAGAGCCACCAGCTAAGCTGCTACTGAATTCCTGACCCACAGAAACTGAGATAACAAATGTTGGTTGATTTCACAGCTACATTTTGAATAAATTGCAGAGCAATAGATAAATGATACAAAATTGATTTATAGAAACATCTCATATAAATGGTTATAAAAGTATTAAAAAGTTCTTACTAATCAAATGCCTTGCAAACATTTTATCAGTTTCTCATTGAATTATACGCTAAACAAAATATCTTTTGCCTTTTAAACTGAATTTTCTCTGGAATTCTAGTAGCTTTTGATATATTAAACCATATTTTTATTTTTCTATTCCATCTTTACCAGAACTTATCATTATAAACGTATTGATTTTTGTTATTTTTAATAGCACATGATAAGATTGCTTAGACCTAGTTTTAGATTATTTGCATTATAATTATAATGTTTAACTTGTTTTCATCTATTTTGAACAAATTGTTTTTATTGTTAAATTCTGATTTATGCTTTCCATTTTTTTCCTGTGTGTTGCCTTGCTTATACATTTCTCTTACATACATATATATGTATATTTTGTTTTTAAGTGTATTTTTTTAGACTGTAGATCTTATACATCTGTATAAAAATTTTTATTTCCAAGATGTGTTTATAAAGTAATAATTGAACCAACATCTTAATTATAAAAATCAAGAAAACACAAGGTCAAAGTCATAAATCTTTAAAATGTTGGTCACAACACATTAGTGGGTCATAAACCCAATTTAGTGTACTGTATTTCAAGTCTTAGCTGCAACCCACATTAAAAACTCATTTTACCTCACAATTAAATATAGCAAGATGCTGAATAAGAAAAATGTGTTTTTGCTGGATAATAATGAAAACATGCATGTTATTGTGGATTATAGTCAAAACAATTAAAATAGTCTTGTCTATTCAACATTTATCTATAAAAATGAGAAATTTGATGTGTCTTATTTTTGTCACCATTCCCCTACACACTTTCTAATTTTTATTGTTAATAATAGGATTTTATGTTTTCCTTTTCAGAAAATAGCTTTATTGAGGTACAATTTGTATACCATAAAATACACCATTTTAAGGATCATCCTTAAAGTGATCCTTAAGTCATTTCAGTACATTTCCAGATTCATGCAATCATCCCTCAGTCCAATTTTGGAACACAGCCACAGATACAGTGATTATTATTAATATTTATTGTATTTGATGCATCTTCCAATTTTTAAAAATCTGATTTTCTATTTGTAAAAAGTATATATCAAAATTATATTTTTGTTATATTTGATTGGTTTAAATGTTTATCAGAATATTATTATTCCCATAAAAATGTAGTTATTGAATTTTCAAATTTGATTCTTATTCAGGTTTGCTGTAGAACCTCACAGGGTAACTTGTTGAAGAAGATATTATTACTTATTATATTCATTATTTTTTTATTTTATTTTTCATTTTATTATTAAGGTTTTTCCAGTAGTCATGTATGGAAGTGAAAGTTGGACCTTTAAGAAGGCTGAGTGCTAAAGAATTGATGCTTTCAAATTATGATGCTGGATAAGACACTTGAGAGTCCCTTGGACTGCAAGGAGATCAAACCAGTCAATCCTACAGGAAATCAGCCTGAATATTCTTTGGGAGGATTGATGCTGAATCTGAAGCTCCAATACTTTGACCATCTGATGAGAAGAGCTGACTTATTGGAGAAGACTCTGATCCTGGGAAAGACTGAAGGTAGGAGGAGAAGTGGGCAGCAGAGGATGAGATGGCTGGATAGCATCACGGACTCAACAGACATGAATGTGAACAAACTCTAAGACATAGTGGAGGACGGAGAAATTTGGTGTGCTACCGTCCATAGGGTCACAAGAGCTGGACACAACTTAGCAATTGAACAATAACAACAGCAAGAACAAAAAATTATGATTTTATTAAAAATAAATTATTAACCTTGGAAACTAGAATAGTATGACTTGAGTAACTGAATTATGTATATATATATACATATATATATATATATAAAGAAGCTTTTTAATATTCAATACATGTAATAATATATATATTAAACAGCTTTTAATCAACAAGCATTTTAGGAATATGAATTATTTGCCAAACCTTGTGGANTATGACTTGAGTAACTGAATTATGTATATATATATACATATATATATATAAAGAAGCTTTTTAATATTCAATACATGTAATAATATATATATTAAACAGCTTTTAATCAACAAGCATTTTAGGAATATGAATTATTTGCCAAACCTTGTGGATTTTAAGGATGCAAAAAGAATCTAACTGTGAGTGGTTCACAAAACAATTGGATTGGATCCCATATACAGTACTTAATTACAGTGTTATTGAAGAAGATGAAGTCTCAGAAGCACTTAATGGTCATGCCTGATGCTATTAAAAAATGTCTAAGGGCATCAGAACAATTTAATGTTCAGAAAACTCTAAAATGTCGGTTATCCTTAATGCTATCCTTATTTTATATTTAGTGAAATAAATACAGAGATACTTAAATAATTGACTCAAGTTGAGTAGACAAATAGAACAGCTGGGACTCCATACCACAAGCTCCATAACCTGTATTTTAAATTGATACTTATTTCAATATGATAAGATTTATGTTTAAAATTCTTTTAGAATTCATTTGTATTACTTTTTTTTTTTTTACTAAAAATCTGTAATGGGTATCTTTTAACCACATTATGGTGAGTTGAGCTAAGAGAAAGTGCCATATTACTGATAAAAAAGAAATACTAAATGTAACATGACCAAAAAAGAAAGAAAGAAAGAAGCATCTGAGTTCAAAAGAAAGAAGTGAAAATTCTCACGTGCTAGAAACACAGAGGGCATTTAAAACAATATTCTAAAGGTGGACATGTGGAAACTGTGGAAGACCCTAGGACAGGGCAGAGTGAGGTCCTGCAAAGGCTGCCCTTATTTTAAAAAAAATGAGAAAAACACCTTCTATCAACCAATGTAAAGCCAACTTTTGCTTGGAGGAGACTGAGAAGCCACTGGAGGCTGTTGAGTAGGCACTGCATGATCTGAAAAACATTTCTGCCAGGACCCTTCTGGCCACTGTTTTTAGAGTGACCTGTAACAGGAAAAATGGAGGAATAAAGAGGGCAATTAGAAGGAGATCTCAGAAACCTGAGGGAGAGATGTGTGTAGAGTTGATGTGAATATTATATATATAGAGAGAGGGTTGGATAATGAAGTCTAATATGAGACTCTGATAGGAATCCTAGAAGGAGAGAATAGGGAAAACAAAGAAGAAAAAATATTCAGAAAGATTTTAGCTAAGAACTTTCCAATGTAGATGATAGAGAGAGTACTCCTCAGATTAAAGAAGCATATCAGAATTTTCACCCAGGAAATCCCCTGGACTGAGGAGCCTAGTGGAATATGGTTCATGGAGTCACAAAGAGGTAGACATGACTTAGCAACTAAACCACCACCATGCTCTTAAAACCTGCCTTTGTCTGTTCAGGCTGCTATAACATAGCAAGACAGATGGGATAGCTCATAAACAACAGAAATGTATTTCTTACAGTTCTAGAGACTGAAATTCTGAGATTAGGGTGTCAGCTTTGTTGGTGAAGGTCCTCTTTTGGATCACAGACTTCTAGCTGAAACCTCACACACTCAGGGGGAGCGAGGGAGCTCTTTGGAGTCTCTTTTCTAAGTGCATTACTGTTACTCATGAGACTCCTAATGATCTAATTCTCTCCCAAAGGCCCAAGTATGCTGTAAAGAGCAATATTGCATAGGAACCAGGAGTGTCAGGTCTATGAATCAAGGCAAATTGGAAGTGGTCAAACAGGAGATGGCAAGAGTGAACGTCGACATTCTAGGAAATCAGCGAACTAAAATGGACTGGAATGGGTGCATTTAACTCAGATGACCATTATATCTACTACTGCGGGCAGGAATCCCTTAGAAGAAATGGAGTAGCCATCATGGTCAACAAAAGAGTCTGAAATGCAGTACTTGGATGCAATCTCAAAAACGACAGAATGATCTCTGTTCATTTCCAAGGCAAACAATTCAATATCACGGTAATCCAAGCCTATGCCCCAAACAGTAATGCTGAAGAAACTGAACTTGAACGGTTCTATGAAGACCTACAAAACCTATTAGAACTAACACCTCAAAAAGATGTCCTTTACATTATAGGGGACTGGAATGCAAAAGTAGGAAGTCAAGAAACAC